>JAMFNW010000108.1:0-58586 GCA_025768815.1 Aspergillus sp. PM3604 | reverse complement strand
ATAAAATATTAAGATATTATCTTAATTATAGTTCTATTAATATTATCCTAATCTTTATTTAATAGTATATATAATATATTATATTACTAAATAATAGCTCTATATTAAACTAAATTTAGCTTAGTATATAGACTAAGAATAACCTATTTCTTTTAAAGAGAAAAGAACTATTATAACTACTAAGACTATACTATATAACTCTTACTATATAATCTATATAGACTACTACTAGGGTATCTACTAATAGCTACTATACTAGTAACTACTAATCTCTAGGTAATACTAGCTACTAATACTAAGGAATTAATATATTATATTACTATAGAGATAGCTAAGACCTTATATATTTCTAATAAAGAAGAATCTACTAAAAAAAACTATATAATTATCTAACTAGAAGAGATAGCTATAGAACTATTATTTAACTATTTCTAGAGACTACTTTATAAGAGTTCTATATAAGATCTCTAGATATTCTAGTTCTATAGATCTTTAAGTAATTTATTCTATTTCTAACAGAGCTACCTGATTAACTAAGCTAGAATTCACCTAGAACATTAACATCACCCAGTAGTTGCTAGATCCTTGGCATCATTTAGTGCCTTACAGATAAGCGTGCTGTAATAACAAAGACAAGCAGGCGGGCATTGCCACAACTGACACTATCTTATAGATATCCAAAAAGAGAAGAAGTACGGATTGACTACTATTATTAACTTATAACTCTTAATTAATATAGTACCTTTCTAAAGTAGATTCACTATCCACCCTTATTCCTTGATACTCAGGATAGTTATTAGTACTATTCCTATAATATAGTCACTAGTCACTCCACAGCTGTACAGCATACTCCA
Source organism: Aspergillus sp. PM3604 (assembly GCA_025768815.1). Classification (NCBI taxonomy): domain Eukaryota; kingdom Fungi; phylum Ascomycota; class Eurotiomycetes; order Eurotiales; family Aspergillaceae; genus Aspergillus; species Aspergillus sp. PM3604. The sequence goes on along the minus strand of JAMFNW010000108.1, from coordinate 57,732 downwards.
GCATGGGCCGTGGCATGCCCCTTTCAAGTTTCAGAAAAAGATATTGTATATAACACATCTAGTTGCATCCTTAATTGGTAGTAGCTACATGTCTCCGCATTATTTACATGCAAATAGCTTCAAAAAGCCCATATATACCAGATCACCACAGCGCTTAAAGCGAGACGTCTTGGAACGCCCATCCCAAACGCCACTGCTGCACCCGTCCCTGTAGACTGTATAGTGTCTCCGCTATCCGTCGGTCCCCCAATCCGCGCCCCCGAGCCATCGGCCACAACCGAGGTAACAGGGTGAGACACCTTTGTCGCGTTGGGTACAGCGTCATCCCCACTTTGTATCTCAAAAACATTGCTCTTCGTTGAATTGAACCTGGTTTGTGCGAGCGAGATCTCATTATTTGTCAGGTCATAGACAACATATGCGCTGCGCAAAAAAGTATCACCAAGAACAGCGGTGCTGTCTCCGGCAGGGACAATACCAAATATACAAGCACGATCACCGTTTGAAAAGCGAAGGCCCCCGCCGTCTATAATAAGCTCCTCGATGCCAACGGTGACTTCTGGCGACGAGAATGTGAATGTTATATTAATGTCATCCTGAGCCAAGCTACACGGTACATACCCAGCACCAGTGGATGGTTCATAAGTCACACCAATGTCCCTGTAAATTTCCTCCGCAATGGAGTCTGGTAAATATGAGAGAGAGCTTCCAGAGTCAAGGAGGACCGCTGCAGGTAGTGCACCTGAGGAAAAATGGCGATCCCTGGACTTAGTATTGAGCGAAACGCCAGTGAGCGCTATTATGAGCTCAGAATATCCACCATTGATGCTCTGGACAGGAAGAGTCCGTAGATCACCATGATACTTCTCTGTATCAACCCCCCCGAAGAGGATAGACCCAGTATTTGCCTCAAGATCATTCAGCCACAGGCTGTAGGCGCTCGATTGAATCAAACCCTTCTGCATTAAGAATCGAGGAAGGTTGGGATACGCATCGTCCCCAAAACGAGCAACCTGGACTTCATTCGATGGGTAACCAATTCCTAAAACCCCCTCTGAATCGGGAGCAGTTAGTATTCTAAACAAATGTTTGACGAAGCGCAAGCCTGGCATGACTTACCCGCAGAGCTAGATGAGTACCCGATTCCAAACTGAAAATCTTTGACTGTTGTACCGCCGATATGGAGTGTGTCGGTTACGTAGTCCCCAGCGGCGCCCGTCCCATCTGCATACGTGATATTGAAATCGGATGAAACATAAGACAAGGACGAAGACAAGTTTGGGTCAAATGAGCCAGGTATACGGCAAGGATCTCTAGATGACGAACAAAGTGTTGAATTTGCAGCATTACACCAAAGATCACTGCTACCAGTGTCGAGAATCAACCGTAGGTTTTGCTCTGGTGTGCCGATTGTTACATTGCAGAAGTAGAGCGTCTCCTGCCGAGGCATAAGTCCCTGATGCATAGAGAGAGATTATTAGCCAACGTACCTCATTATCAATTAACTGCGAGACTGTCTTGTCCCGTTTCCGCCTTGTTTGGTCTCTCGCTATGGGATCCGGGATATTGTTGCGACGGATATTTAGCTGGACAACAGCGGGCGATCCGCTTTGTCGAAGTGCCAATGAACCCGCCCAACATCGAGTCAATAGCAAAGCACTGAGAATTGAATAAACCTTCCACATTGTGGTTTGCCGACAAGTTGGGGTACCCCACAGCCGCCTAGGATGTAAGGGAAGCAAGAGCGCAGTGGGTTATATAATAGATATGCAACCGACAAAACTCGGTGAAGGACTTGAAGTATAAGACAGACTACCCCAGCTGGTAAGTAGGTGGTAAACTCCCGGGTAAGGTAGCACCATTGACTGGCGCATGGCGAGCTATTTTGTAGAGGTGTGCTGCTATTGCTGCCTAGACCGGATGGCCTGGAACGGGGCCTACACTATCCAATGGTCATGTGCAGCATCCTGTTGTTGTCGTCATCATTGTGCCATCAGTACGATCGCAGAGGAACCTACCTGTGCTTGTGTGTTGAATCTTGGGTGCTTGAATTGCGATTGGATACTGACCAGAGGATAAAATTAGAAACCTATTTAACATCGTATGGGCTTGCCCGTCAATTTGCCTTTCTGAGGATAAAAGTAAAAGCATGGAGCGGGGGACTACAGTCCGGGCCCAACATTGAAGGGTCGAAGACTAGCTTACCTAGAGGTACGATTGGGGATCCACCGAATTGACCGAAAGCGACGAAGCTATGCCAAGTCGGACCGGTCGGAAAGCTTAACTATCCGCCGTTGCCGGTACTATAGACAAGTCCACTTAGCCGGGTATGATCATAGCTTCATGCTGCAAATGCAACCCCGGTGCAATTTACAACTAGCCAACGGATGTATTCATGCCATTGCCACAGCTTACGCCGTCCGCGGATGGGAATGATGACTTTTTTTAATTCACGAACGTCGCCCTCTTAGGTAGACCAACTAATTCAAAAGTACACACCCACATTGGATTTGCTTGGCCTGAATCATTGTCTCCCAACGCTGAAGACCATCTATGGTGTACAGTGTAGATATGTATCCCCCGGTCCCGACCGATTCAAAGACCGATACGCACAACTACATGACAAATGGGTATTCGGATTTAAAAGAAAAATCTACACCGGGATGATGCAATTGGTATTGATACAGTGGATTTTGGAGTCGAAATATTAAATAGAACAAAGAGCGGTGCGCTATTTAATGATTCCGGCTCGCAGCAAAATGTCATAGCCCCATAGTTTCTCGGACCATCTTCATAGTGATCTCGGCATTGGCACGTGCTTTCTCGGCCCCTTCTTCTGAAATAACGTCTAAACTACGGCCGTCTGAGATAGTTGCATTGTACTTCTCTTTAATCGGAGACAATGCCCTACAGATCTCTTCAGACAGGTGCTCCTTGAGAGCCCGTGGACTTGCCGACTCGTACCGTGATGCGATTTCGAAGCACGAGCTTTCTTCGAGATGGCTTAGGATCTCTATGAGATTGGATATACCTGGCCGGCAAATCGGATCGTAGGTTATGCCAGGCTCTGAATCTGTAAGCGCCACTTTAACCTTTTGTCGAATGTCCCCCGGGGAATCTGTGAGTATGATCCTTGAACGTTCGTCAACATGGGATTTTGACATTTTGAGCGTTGGCTCCTTCAGAGACATTACTCTCTTCGCGGGAGCTAATGGCAGTTAGCTTATGAACACCAGGGGTAGCTACACATGAGCTGGGCAGCCTAACAAATCAGTGCTTCCGGGGATGGGAATACTGTTCCGTAGAGGTGGTTGAAGCTATTTGCAGTATTCCTGGAGAATTCCAGATGTTGCCTTTGGTCCTCTCCGACTGGAACATGGGTAGCTCTGGGTCACCTTAGCAAGATATTATTTATCCAACGGATAGTAAGCAGACCTATGAACCAGGATATCCGCAGCCTGGAGCACTGGATATGAAAAAAGCCCGAGGCGTAGCTTCGACCGAACCTCTGCATTTTCCAAGGTAGTGTCTTCTGGCAGTTGAAGTTTACTCTGATTGGGGTTAATTATATGCCTGCGCTAGTGTATTTTCTTTTGCCAATAGTGGCATAGATTGTATTATCTTTTAGAGGGCACTCACCTTCCATTGCGTCATCCTAGATAGGTATCCCGTAGACGCTACAGTACTAAGAATCCAGAATAGCTGAGCATGGTGATGAACCTGACTAGCTTATCAGCTGGATATCCGGCGTGGAAGTAACGTTGAATGGATCTCAGGCTATCGCATACGGCAGATTGATAGAAAATCGTCGAACGTTTGGGATCTAAACCAACAGCTATCAACGTCGCAAAGGCCTCCTTTCTCCATTTCCTCAGTTTGTGCCCTTGTTGAGGCACGGTTAATGCATGCAAATCGACGATGGAAAATATTAACTTAGTATCATCGGTGGCGGCATCCTGTATTTTAACCCACTCACGCAGAGCACCAAGGTAGTTTCCTAGGTGCGGCACACCAGTGGGTTGAATTCCGGAAAAAATCGTAGTAGCATGTTGCGAATTGTGAGAACTTTTCCACCTCAGAGACGGTCTTGCAGGTCCGATGTCGAAGCCCTTGGTATAACCAATTCTCTTGCGTGCTTTTAATGTTTGGAGGCATTGGCCATGCTTTCCAACTGTGGCACACATATCTCGCCCGGTTATCAGAGACTTTCGGGGGTGATGTTAGGTATAAAGTTGTGCCCCGAATTTTTATTAGAGTCCTTAAAATGGATCGCCGGGACAGCTTTAATACACGTGACCTGAACACACCAGTCAATCTGCCGCCGGAGAACAAAGCCATGGCTACTTATGCAATGGACAGAAGATCAGAAATGCTTCTGCAACCCCATGATGAACCAGGCTACCATCTAATACCACCCGCCGGAATAAAAATCATAGGAAGGGAAGATGAACATGTACATTGTAAACCACTGTTTACCACCACATAGTACTTGCTACGAGTATTAGTGCTTATTTTATGCTTTATGAGGTGTACTTATGAATACAGAGTAATATACAGTTGGTTAAAGCTAAGTGTCGACAGAGAACGGCAATAAGAGAGCACCTATACAACAAGGGCACCCTATCGGCTGCTAGCAGCCAGTGGTCCCTTGTTTAAAGATAACCGCTCGTTTCCCAAAAACTCAGATAATAACTCCCCTGTCTCGGATGTTTTGTTTTCACGACGGCCAAACCGTGAGGGATGAAGCTCGAGATTCTTTTCAACCTCGGGAAGAGCTTGGTCCATGTTTCTCGCAATTTCTGGTTATCGTCGCTGTTAGGATATCATAACCTGGCAAATGGTATTGTGGCTTGTGTCTTACCGATACTTTCATGCTCCCAGACATTTGCCTTCATTCCGATACCATAAAATGCATGCTTCCGAACAAAGGCAAGCCAAGCTTGGACAACCTGGGGGTTCCCATCTTTAATCTGAATCAATCGGCGAAGAGTTATGCGTTCGAAATTTTCCTGACTCTTCTTGTGTACAAAATTACTCCGAGGGAAAGTCCATCGCTCGGTAATTTTGGGTAGGGGGACAGGACCGGAGACCGGGAGTTTCAAGTAATAGGCAGCTCGAATAGCAAAATCCGTGAAAAACTCGAGGTTCCGCACGCTGTACGATCTTAACTGAAGGTCGCAGACCGGGAGGCCATATTCGGCCTTTCTCCGGAGCGGCCGTAAGTATAGCGCCTGGACGCTTCTCGGTAGTCGCGCATTGAGGTTGATATCATTTAGACGTTCTCCCCTACCGCGATCACATGTCAGAAAAATCCTTCGTATGTTCCCAGAACGAGACCAGATATAGATTGGGAGGCAAACCATTCCTTGACTGCTGAATCGAAGGGCTCTCGAGGTTGTGTTGACCTGTATCCATTAACACCCGAAAAGACAGAAAATAAACGGAAAGACCAACGTTTCTTCTGTTCGATCTGGCTTCGTTGCGGTGGATTGGGAATATTTCATATTGCCTAACTGACTAGACGTGCTAAGAAGAGCTCGCGGTCGCGCAAAAAACTGGTCGATAACATCAATGTAAATTCCTGCGCAGTATAGAATCCCAGACTGTACCTGCAAGGGCCTGCCTACTCGCAATAAGATATTGTAGGGTGATAACTGTGACATATTGCCCTTTTTTTGCTTTCCTCCTTTTTTTTTCCGGACGAGGAAATGAAAGCTCGCACAAGAGAGACCTATAGGACGCTTGTTGGGTTCATTGCTTCGTTGACCTGATTGTCTCTAGGCCCTAAGCTGTTCCTCAGATTTTGCCTGACTAATCAACCCCTCGTGACCAAATAGTTCACGACCTGGAAAACTCAAAGTTTACCAAAGTTGCCTACCTACCACCAAAAGCTGGTAATTTAATTGACGAATGATTAATTTCGCTTATGGAGTAAAATAAGTTCACCACGCGTCAGTTGAGTATTCTATGCGAGGGTTTCCGTCTCACTACTTAAGCGCTACCTTACCTGTGCCTCAAAAAACCACACTTCGCGGTCAATACAAGCAAAGCGAAAGATGCCGAATCACATGGAGCACCCTGCATGTCCTTTAAACCTCGAGAAGACGGATGAAGCATACAATTTCATAAAGAAAAATTTACCGAGCATATTGCAAAGTCCCCGTGTAGCTATTGTTTGTGGCTCTGGATTAGGCGGACTCGCAAACACTATTGATGGTGCGCAACGAGTAGAAATTGATTATTCTGATATCCCTCACTTCCCTCGTTTGACCGGTCAGTTCAAAATTGCTTCGCAGTCCCTTTTCACCAGCAGACCACCTACTAACGAACGAAGTCCCTGGACATGCTGGTAAGCTTGTGTTTGGACTACTCGACAATAAAGTCCCGGCCGTCTTGATGGTTGGCCGTGCACAGTAAGGATCTCCTGATTAAAACGGAAGCGTATGGAACCGCTAAATTCCAGCATTCTTTAGCTACTATGAGGGTCATTCCATAGAACAAGTGACGTTCCCTATTCGTGTGTTCAAGTTGCTGGGAGTTGACACGGTTATTTGTGAGCCAACACCCCGTTTGGAACCTAAACTAGGCGTTTTTAGGGCTGGCTAACGTCGTGCACATAGTGACAAACGCTGCTGGGGGTCTTAACCCGGACTACGTCGTCGGCGACATTGTACTACTAAACGACGTAAGCTAAAACGTTCGCTCGCATCAATACTATCCTGGGTTGCACTAACAATACGCAAAGCACATTTTTCTCGCTGGTTTGGCGGGTATCCATCCGCTGCGAGGACCTAATTGCGAAGAATTCGGCCCTCGGTTTCCACCTCTGTCGGACGCTTATGATCTAGACCTGCGTCGCCAGGTTCATAAAGCATGGCAAGGAGTTATGGGATCAAAGGAAAGTAATCGGAGATTACATGAGGGCGTTTATGCTTTCGTTGGCGGTCCTAGGTAAGCTATGGCACTCGGAATAGCTTCGAGGCTCTTTTTGACTCGGAATCTCAGTTATGAGACTAGGGCGGAGTGTCGGATGCTTCGCCAGCTCGGGGCAGATGTCGTGGGAATGTCGACAGTCCCGGAAATTGTCGTTGCAAGACACTGCGGTATCCGGATCATAGCATTTAGTCTGGTAACAAATAACGCCGTACTATCACCTGTCCCTCGCGGAGATGATAATCTCATTCAACAGAGGGATGTGAAAGACCTAGACACTATACTGCAGGAAGGGAAAGCAAACCACGAGGAAGTGCTCGAAGCTGGCCGATCTGCAGCTCAGGATATGCAAGTGAGTGCCGAAAAAACGCTTGATAAACCGGATTGATACTGACATCATTCCAGAAACTCGTCGTCCATGTTGTCTCGGAAATTTTCACTAACACTTAGTCAAAGGGTATCATAATAATGATGCGACCAGAGGTTGTGATTTCACCATACAGGCATTGCCCAAGAAATGATGGGGTTGTTTCTGCGATCTTGCCGAAATTCTTCGGTCATTTTTTTGATTATCTGGTGGCCGTTGGGGATTCAGGCCCAATGAAGCTGACAATTTCATGTCGAAATTTTTATCAGTGTCTGTTCTTTCCACCAGAATTTCGTTTGGTTCGTAGACTCTTGTAAAACGCTTTCTTGCCACTCCTTTTTTTGCCTTGCACATCATTATACCTAGTCTCAAAGCGCTTGTTTTCCCTTTCCAGAACCAGGGCCTCCTCCACAAATGTTCTCTTGCGGTCTCGCTTGGCAATGCGGCCACTGAAGAATTCGGTTGGGCCTTCGATGATGGTTCCTACTTGAGAGTAGTTTGGCGGTTGGGCCTTGTTATTTTCTTTCTTGTAATGTCGTTTGGGGTCCAGTATAGAACGCATCCGTAGAAGTTGTAAATCTCTCTTCAATTCAGGCGTCAATTCCGTCTTCGGGAGATCATACCAGTTACTACCCGCGGTTGGTTTATCCTGGAGCATATCGTCATTAGCAACACGTCAACTGATAACTCCCAATGAATAAGAATGCTAATATAAACGTAATGCTCAGAGTAACTATGAAACAAGATGGCTCTCATTGCCACAGCGCAGCCCAATACGGGCTGTAGAGACTGCATCAAGCGCTTATGCGATGGTTGAGTTTTCCTCATAGCAAGAAAAAAAAAAAAAAAGAGAGAGAGAAAAAACCAAAAGAGAGAGGGAAATGTGTGCATACTTTTTTCGGTTTCCATGCTGTCTGTTCACTAGCCAGTGATTGGTGATTAATGTTAGTCATGGGACCCGTTACTCGTGCAGGATCAACAACTGCAAGCTCATTGTGTTGCCGGACGTAAGGTTTCAAAAACGATCCGGTAGATAGCTTGGGGATACTATAGTGTAAAATTATTAGCCCCTCATAACCATGATGGGCAGTTCCACCATCCATGGGAGTACAGTACATACTTTGGGATACTCTGCTCGGGCTGGTGGGTTGTAATCGAGTCATTGACTGTTTCTGTATTCTTGCAGAGACGTCGCTCCGCCTGAGTAAGGAGCTGTTGAATGTTCTCATCTGTCAAGAGAGCTCCATTGTGGTGTTGTATAGTGACTTGGTTAGATGATAAGCTCATATTTGATAGAGACAGAAAATAGAAAGAAAGTAAAAAACTAAGGTGGGAGATTGGTGGTGATTTATAGATTTAAGAAGGGAAGCTTGTCTCAAGATTGAAATTTTTGTTTGTGGGGCGAGCTCGGGCTTTCCAACACCGCCTAGGTTGAGGAGTCGGTACGTATGGGTACGGACAACGGAGAAGGCACACCGTGCAGCCCAGTTCGGAGCATGGATGTACTAGTACGTAATAGGCTACCACGCGGCAGCTCCAGCTTGCTTCCAAGTTCCCTAAGGGTTCTCATATCGGTCATTACCACAAGGTCGAGTAGGGGCATGTTTCAGGAAGCAAGGGAAGCTGTAGGTGAGTACTGCGTCCTCGATATTTATTTCCATGGCTATAGGTACTCCATAGCGCTCGATCATGTTATACCTAGATGGATAGCACACGATAGTCACCATTGCCAACCGCCAATTCTCCCCCCTCCAATACGGGGCCCTCGAGAGTCGTAACACCCAAAATATCCACCTGTAAACGCCCGCGAAATACCTTATCGCGAGTCTGGGCCTTTCATGGCCTCACCGAGTTATCATCAGTGGCAACATCAAGACTTTGAGTATTTAATATTTGAGCACATAGTCTAAATAGTGTTTGAGTTATACATACCCAATGTGTTTTATATCGCAGATGCCCATTCTGGTGACAGGGCAAAGTGAAATAACCTCAAAAAAGTTGTTATGGTATCTATGGTCTGTACTTTGTATGCATGAATAAATTGATATCCATCTACTAGTAGTGTATGATACTTAAGTGTATATCAGGAATTGTTCATGACCCCTCAATGCGGAGGTCGCAAACGTCACTTGACTTTGGGTGAGACTCCCGCCGTTCTTGGCGCGCTTTGTGATGCCGAGTTGCTGACTCTTCAATGCGACCCGGGCGCCTTACTTGACAATTCAATCAATTGCTTGCCCAAACCTGACCTGCCTGTGTTGTCCAAAAACATTATCATTAGTGGCAGTCCAAACAGTCAACTGTGTATTGTTTCATGCACTGATACTAAAGACCTTCTTTACCTAGACTGCTATAACAGCAGTTAGCTTCATCTATTGCATCACATCACATCGCGTCTTGACCCCTACCGCCCAACGCCTCCGGATTAACCCATCAATCAGACTCTTCATCTAGCCTCTCCATTATAGACTTGTCAAAACCATGGACCAAACACAGCAAAGTTCTGGACAACAGCAAGGCCGGCAGCAGCCCCTGTACGACACGAGAAATGGTGGACACTACGGTAATGATCCCTCTATCATCAAACCTCTTTGAATTTGCCATCTGCATGAGTCATTATAGTTCTGATATGCCTTTTCTTAGGTGCCAGTGCGGCGGTAATAACCCAACCTTGGACAGAAATGGTTCCACACCTTCAACTGACTTCGCATTATTTATAGCTTGCTGCACAGGGATATGCTCCAGTTGCTGAGCTCTATACTGGTACATGGGCAAATGTAGGTATGATGATGACTTTTATAATATTATCGCTAACTGTAATCTGTTCTTCATCAGGTCAACCAGGGCTTACAGGGAACCGCCCGTGACATCTTGACGACGTACTGGCAACACGTAATCAACCACCTGGAATCCGATAACCATGACTATAAAATCCACCAACTACCGCTAGCTCGGATAAAAAAGGTCATGAAGGCTGATCCAGAAGTCAAAATGATATCTGCAGAGGCTCCTATCTTGTTTGCCAAAGGCTGTGACGTTTTCATTACCGAGCTGACCATGCGGGCATGGATACATGCTGAGGATAACAAGCGAAGGACATTGCAGAGATCGGACATCGCTGCCGCTTTGTCTAAGTCCGACATGTTTGATTTCCTCATTGATATCGTCCCCCGCGAGGAGGCCTCGGCACATGCAAAACGCTCAAGCCAGACAGCAGGAGCTCCAACTGCAGCCGCGGGGCCTCCCCCTGCGGGCCAGTTGCCACCGGCTCAGCATGGTGTTCAGCACCACCCCCACCATATGGCGCCGCCGGACTACGGAGCCCTGGGGCAGCACCCCCTCCAGGATCAGGAGTACAGGCAACAGGCAATGTATGGAGGTGCTGTGCAGTCCGATCCAACGGCGGCGTATGCACAGCCGCAAACTCAGATGTTTGAAGGGATGTATACTCCTTATCCTCATCTACCCCCCCAGCAGGTATGCAGTCCTCTCGGGTTATACCTATTTTCCCCACGTTCTACGTCCCCTGCCCAATCGGGTTTTAGAAAGCTAATTCGGCCAACCTTTTTTCACAGTGAGGGGGTATAACTTACAGATACTGCTCGCGACGGGGCAGCTCCTCGTTGCGGTGCATTTAATCAAAGTGTATATCTTACACTGAACCGTTGAACCATGGCACTTGTCGAAAAGCGTTACCGGATGTGCGGCTCTGGGTGATCGAGTATATACTAGAACATACCCATTATTATTGTTTCTATGACGTTAGGGCCTCCTGCTAGTGACGGGAAGGGCAATATGTTTCACTGGGAGTATTTATAAGGCCAATTATAGTTTAAAGCACGCCAAGACGGATATCAAGGAACTAGTGATTGCAATTTTTCTTTCTTATACGGGTACTAGAACCCGCAAGCCAAGCGTCTATGATTTCTTTCCAAATCTAGAGGAAAGGGTCGAAAATTTATCCATCTTGGCCGGGCTTTGTACTGTATGCGTAAGTCTTCGAGAGTTAGTACATATTCAAACTCCTCGGATTCATTCACCACTTACTTTTCCAACAAAGTTGGGCCGTTAATCGCATCTACGCGTCCATACTTCTTGTTTCTCATGGAGATATCGTAAAACTCGTCTGCGTTGTCTGCTTGCATCAGTTGCACTGTTTGCTGTAGCTCATCTAGGTTTTCTCTCAGGATGGGATTGTTGAGACTATCGACGAATTGATATAAATATTCCACGTCTTTTGCAAGAGCCATGACCCCATTGGGATTGATTCGCTTCACTTCTGGGGTTAATGGAAGGGCCTACATGATAATCAGTTAAGCCCACAGGAACATACAGGACACGCAAAAACGTACTAAAATCATAGTTGATGCATGGCTTAAGGCATCGAAATAAATCAGTTCTTTGATCTCTTTGGGAAGCCCAAGGAGGGTTGAATTCATAATGTTAGAAAGAAAACGGGTGAGAGTTTGCATGTAGTTGCTTGGTTCTGCAGGAGCCACAGTAGCCATCCAGTCGTACTCTGCAGTTTCAATGAGATCATCAATCTTAGAATTCACAACTTCAAATATGCGTTTCTCAGCCTGCTTCTTGTTATCTCGGAATTTCCCCGTCGCTTTTAAGGCTACTGGATCACTGGACGAGCTCTGTGATCTGGCGGCAGCAAGCAACAACTCAAGCTCATGGCATGCGTGTTCGAAGTGTTCCAAATTGATAAGTATCTGCACGATTTGTCCCAGATACTGGGAGTTGAGGCGCTCAACGAGTGTGTCGCAGACTTTACTAGAAAGAAGTTCGTCCAGGGCCTAATATAGTTAGAAGCGCTCCAACCTTGCTTATGCTTGCGCCGTATCCTTACATCTTTCAACGTCTCATCGATGATATCGGGATTTGAAAAATCATCATTGGCAAAGAAGTAGAATTGGTTGAGGAAGTTTCGTATATCGATGCAGCACAACGGGTACATCTGTGAGAATGGAAGAACGCACGGGAAACTAAAATAACTAAGCTCAGTATAAACTGTGGCATAACAGAACCATAAATAGTGGGGGCGGCAACGTACCCCGGCTCCTGTGGCTCGCTAGGGGTATACCAGCTAACGTTGAGTACCTTATCGTATTCTTCGGGCGTTTGTATCGGCATGGGCATGTAATCATCCGTGGATACGATCTTTGCAATATTAGTACTGGGAATAAATAGAGCGGGCACTGGAGCTGGTTAAGATGGCTACCTCTTGAAAGTCATCACTAAACCGTCTTTTGAGCAGCTCGGCGTATTTTCTGAATAAGGTCAAGAGTAAGCTATCGAAAGCCCCCACGGCAAATTCCCAGGTCTGTGGCCTTGAGTTTAGTAAAGCCATGTTAAACACCACGATAAGAGACATACATTCATTGTCTGCATGAACAATGCAATTAGATTCTTGATTTTTAGAAGACTCTCGGCATTGTCGACTTCGTGGAGGGCCTTTGATATCAGACCCATGGCAGTCTGACACATTGAGTCCCATAGCTCATCGACCTAATTTCACCAGTTAGCAGCACATTGCTAGTTGTATCATGGAAAGAAGATATTTCACATCAACTGGATATCTCATGTCCGGGACTTTTTTCATGGTAGAACGCTCAACAATTGCAAAGCCTGCCATCTCCTCTAGGAGATTATGCAGACTAGCCCCATCGTCATCTACTAGGGTGATGGAGGCTGGTATAAGGAGTTCCTTTTGTCGACGACGGGTGTTTGCATATTCGATCCGGAACTTCTCCATCTGGCCTAGAGATTGGTGGATGTGTAGGCATTCAAAAAGCGGAGTAAAATCAACTTGCAGCTCCTCGTTTTGGAGAAGATCATATTCTTCGTGCTCGTCGCAGACCAGCTCGATTGCAGAATTCAGCTTGAAATGCTCAAGATATGGTATTTTCGCAGCACGCTCCTTTTGCCTTGTCTTCCGCAAGTCAGTATGATACAAAGCTATTTCCCCGAGGTACTGTGACATTTCTCGTATCCGGTACAGCCAGGTATTCAAATCTGACATCACGGCTTCAGCTATGGCTCTTTGGGTGGCCGGGACGGAACGTTGAATCATATCAGCAATTTGAAACTGTGTCACACCCTTTAGATGAACATTCTGGAGCTCCTCTATAGCGCGAAGTGCAGCATAATGATTCTTCTTTGCTAGAAGATCATGAACCTGGTTGGCAAGGCGAAGAACTTCGAGGCAATCTTGTATCGCATGGGATGTCTCATCGATATTTTGACGGTGACGCCGTGATTCTACCAATGCCTTCTTTTGTTCGGCTAACTTTTCTGTACTTGCTTGGATTGATTGATTGAGGTTCAATATCTCGGCCGTTAAACTGACAGTACCTTCCCTGATGTGGAGAAGCTGATTGACGGAAGAGACAAATTCCTGGTGGTTTGTATTGCAGATAGTCTCAATTTCCGCTTCTTTGTCGCTAGAGAATTTAGAGAGGGAGCGTAATAACTCAGATGTTTTATTTCCGACACTGTACTCTTTGATTGAAGGGATCAATTGATCTAGATAATCGGTATCCGAGGGGGATATAATTATCTGCAGACAGCATCGTGTTAATTTATTGATAAATTCACACGAGATAGGGGGTCCTGACCTGGTTGAGTACGTATGAAGACTCACTTCGTGACGGAACCATAGACGGCATGTTGCCGAGAGATATTTGTCGGGGTTGATAGGAGCAATCGGGGTCAATCAAGTGGTTTAAAATTTAAGATTATTCAGATGGACATGAGTATCAGTCCGCGTAGAGCTGGTCTTAACATCCTATATAGTTCGGATGTCTTTGGGGACGCACAGTAAACCATAATACTCGAGGTTTACCGTCAGGGAGAGCTGGTGTTGAGCTTGCACTGATGCCAAGAACACGTACCCCAGGTGTCATACTGCCCGATAACTGGAAACACCGGTTACCGGAGGTTTCGGTTATCGGTAGGATGACTTGAGTAAGTACTCTGCTACGAATGAGGTTGCTGCCACTCTCTATTTTGAAAGTCCACATGGTAACAGATGATAAAACAAAGCCTTTTGTGGTTGTTTAGCTCGTCCGATAATTTTAGAGGCGATACCAAGTTATTACTCTCTGCGTTTCTCCAGCTAAATCGCCTTTGGGGGTCGAGGACTCGAGCGGACTATTAGAAGCCAAACCATGGGCCTAATTAGTTTGATGTTGCAGGCCTACGTTTCAGGGAGGAACTCGACAAAGGATTATCAATACAACCAACGATGACCTTTTTCTTTTCTTTTCATTTCGCTCTTTCACACACACACACACACACACACACTCTCTCTCTCTCTCTCTCTCCCTCCCTCTCTCCCCAGCTGTAGCTAAGTTTGACTAAACCGAGGCCGAGGTATAGGTCTATATACTTGTATGCGTTGCTCGCATCCCTTGGACTTCAAACAAAAAATCCAAAAAATTCAAAAAAATAAAAACAAAACCACGCTATATAGCTAAGTACCGGGATAACGATCCAGCTTTATAGACGCCTAGATTATAATGGAGCCCCGTCCAACTGACAACATATGGTCGTGCTTATTATGAGCACATTGGAGCAAGCCCATATCCTTCGACAGCGACTGTTCAATTACCCTGCGTGGCAACATCTTAGGAACTAACCCCCCCCCTGAGCATTTTACACCCGTGCCTGAAGGAGTGAATTAGTTGCCTACCTAGCAAGTTTGTGTTTAACCTAACATTCCCTCCAGCACCCCCTAAGCTCTGCAATCACATCCTTTTTACCAAAAAAGCTAACACTGTTGTTTGCTAGATTTTGTTACTTGGCAGTTTCATCACATAAGATATCTGCCCTAGATACGCCCAGGCTCCCAGAAGAGTCATCCGGCCCTGGCCCTGTCTTTCGACATGAGAGGGACCAACTCTCCTCGAGGGTTGAGCAGCCCTAGCTCCACTGATGGAGCGGCTTCTCCCAATGGGTCACCGGACACGAAACTCACTGCATTCTCGCCAGAAGATGTGCGATCCAAAGCGTTTTCCGATTCAAGTGCCTGTGGCCCATTCGATGATTGGACTGGCTTCAAACAGATCTTCTCGACGTGAGTGAGCGGCTACCAATTCCCAGGCCCCCACTGATAGATTATAGAACTTCTTCAGACCCGTTTCTTGTCTCAACCAACGTGTCCAACCGGCCACAGCTTTCTCCAACAGCTGCAAGCTTCACACCAATTGGGGTGGCTGATGCTGTGGGCGCCAGCCGAGTTCATTTGAAGGTCCAAGACCTATCTTCCAGTGAGATCTGCCTCTCGGCTAGTTCTAATGTTGACCCCGGGGCGGCCAAAGCCCTACCAAATAGCTGCCCCGAGCGGCCTGTGCCAGCTTATGGAGCCATTGGAAGTGATAGAATCCGTAGGGACTACCTCACCCTTAGTCCGACCCGGAGCAAGTATGAGCCAGAAGGACCCCTTCGGGCTTTACTTATAGAGAATGTTCCAACTAACCTAACGTATATGTCGCTTGCTGGGTTTTTCAACGTGAGTGGCACCTGGAAACCCCACCCCTGCTAAACACCATCGAAACATAGAGTAACTGTTGAAAAGCGTCGTGAATTCACCTCCCTCAGAGGTCCTATACTTTCCGAACTAAGCTCCATGGGCAAGGTATATGTTTCCTTCACCGACTGTCGTGAAACCAAGAAGGCAATTGAAAAGGTCCGCCTCCTCCGACCAGAATGGCGGGTCTTCTCCCTCACTCCCAAAGAATACGTACAACATCTAGACCCAGCTCTTCTTTCGCAGACCTCGGATTACGAGGGCCAGCTGCTCGCCACTGTTTATTACGACAGCCGAAACCCGAGGTTAAATCAACGTACAGTGGCCCGATCGTTTGAGACACTTGCTATGACCTTCGGAGATATAAAGACCTTTACCGCATCACCTTCTGGCCAGGAAAACATCGCCGAGTTCCACATAGAGTATTTCAACATTCGTGATGCCGAAAATGTTATGACAACACTTAATGGCACCTCTGTGGACGTGAGTCGTAAAAGATTATCACCCTAAAAAATGAGCGCTAATGAGTTTTTGAAGGATTGCGTTGTTGAGGTTTCGTTATTTAGGCCCGATGTGGAGAGTGAAACACACCAGTCTCCCCACAGCCCGTGCTCCATGAAAGGGAATGTGTCCTGTCTTGATGCTCCTCATCAAGAAGATGCATCGTGGACCTCACCCCAGCCCAATCATGCTCCTTACATGGAACTAAGCCCTACAGGTCGCTCAACAATCCCGCCAGGCGAACATGCTGGATTGATGGATTGGATGACTCGAGCAGGCGAAAGGGTTTTGCCGTCTCCTCGCCGCGAACTTACTCGCTATCCCGATTTACGTCTGAGCAACCAGAATGCGGTAGATATCGAGCGCATTCGTCTCGGGTTAGATGTGCGCACCACTGTAAGTACCATCTCATGCACCAATTCACATCACCTGTGCCCAACCTTGGATGATAGATCATGCTGCGGAACATCCCCAACAAGATTGACCAGGTATGGCTCATGAAACAACAGCAAGACTGTACTGGATATCAAATTCTAATTCAATAAGGCTATGCTCAAGGCTATTGTCGATGAGACAAGCGCCGGAAAATATGACTTCATGTATTTGCGTATAGGTAGGTCCAGATTGCTGTCTCAGGATATATGGATGCCGATTGACCGTTTCTGATATAGATTTTGCAAATAATTGCAAGTATGCTGAACATATGTACAAGCCGTGCCTCGCTCTTTTACTGACGTTTTTGTTCTAGTGTTGGCTATGCTTTCATCAACTTCGAGGATGTGAGAAATACCATCAATTGCGAGTACCATGTGACTAACCCTCCTTCAGCCAATCGATATAATCGATGTTAGTTCCTCGTGACTCATTGAAATCCAAGTATCTTTGGTCATAAACTTACAATATCTGAAGTTTGTTAAAGTGCGAGCAGGGCGTACCTGGTAGGTATAATCCACAGGGCCAGTACGTAATGATTTTAACATGGCGTATAGGAACTGCTTTAACAGCGATAAGATCGCAGAGGTCTCATACGCAAGTCTGCGCCCCCCATATCCCAACTGTGGGTTCATGCTCTAACGTATGAGCAGCCATTCAGGGGAAGGATTGCCTTGTACAAAAGTTCCGCAATAGTTCTGTGATGCTTGAGCACCCATCATTTCGCCCTAAGGTACCAATTACCATCTTTCCCCTTCCATGGAGGGTATTCTTAAATTAATCGGGTGCTTATTTGGCCAGATATTTCACACTGGGGCTGGGCCTCTTGCGGGGAAGGAGGATCGCTTTCCTGGTCCAGATAACCCTTCGAAGATGCGTCGCAGTATCGAGAACGCGGAACATGTTGGTTAGTGATATCGATAATCCTTATTCAATCCTAATTAAGTGAATCTAATCCGTCAGGTTTGTTCGCCCCACGAGTTGGACAGCAGTATCGAGACGAGCAACGTCGTCGTCGTTCCCAATTTGATCGTGGAACAACTGCTGCTGAGCGTGAAATAGTATATGTTCGGACTCTCGCTCCTCGGCGCCCCTTAGGTGCAGTCGGTAATGGTTTGAAAAGCGCTCCTTGCACCTACCCTGGGATGAAAATGTGGTATGATTCGAATATCTCTGACCAAGGCCCCAAGACATCCTAGTGTTTTTTCTGAAATGGAAAACACTCCCCGCATAAGCGAAGAGTTGACTGTTTGTGTACAAGAGTATTTGCCCGGCGTTGATATCTTCCTTCATGTATTGTCCTTGTTCTCTCCTTTTTTTTTAGTGCGGTTTTAAACTCTTTTCATTTCGTGGGCAGGCGCTCTTCTTATTCCATGAAAATTATCGGCTTGGGGGCTTCCAACATTTCTTTTTTGATTCATGAGAGAAGGCCATTCTACGCCCAGGTTGGCTTGGCTGTGGTGTCTCGGTTTGAGTCTAAATGTTGGGTTTCATCTCCGTTTGGAAGTCAATTGTGAGTTTTTAGTACATATCTACAAATAACGATAACGAAGAACAATGAAAGGAGCCAAGGGAGTTGCTAGCAAATTGGTCATATTGATCACTCATCACATATAGATTATGACGACTGGTCAGATTGAAAAGGTCTCGATTGACGCTAAATTTCCCAGATCTTGATAGCTAAGCACCTACAACTACGGTGTAGGTTAAGTTGCCAAGAAAGTCAGCCCTGTGGCGAGCCCTTAAAAATTTTGTGGGGTACCAAATGGAAACCTGTGGTCTCAACCTTAATCCCACTCTTCCTGTGCGTCTTGGGCTCCAAATTCGAAGATAGAATTCTTTTTTGAGTGGGCCTGTCAAGCTTACTTGCATGGCGACCTCGAGCGCGCCTTCTTCTGACTGACCGATAAGACGCCATGATATGGAGGAAACCGAACTTTTCCGCATCCATTCCCTGCTCCACTTAATATTTCATCGCAACAGAAACCAGCATGGCAAGGCAAAATGGTGGAAATGGCTTTCTATCCTGAAGCGAGCCGTGTGGAGCCTTGCCCTGAATTTGGACTCAAGCAACAACGAAAACGCTCAGCCCTCCATTGAGTCCTGTAAACGATATTTGGCAGATTACATTGTACCACGATGTTACGTGTAAGCTTGACCGCTCTAGAATCAGATTCGAAAGCATGCATCGTTAACCTTTAATTCTTAGGGCCTTCTCGGTGGTCGTAGCAGATGCCCAGTTTTCTACCCTGGGCACTGTGCTCCTTGCTCTTCTTTCTCACTTTTCCAAGGCGACAGGGGTTGACAAAGCACTAAAATCGCGCCCGCGGACAAAAAATATCCATGGGGATGATTCTCTACGCTATATGGGGACGCCAAGGAAACAGGAGGATATGGGGGAAGCACTATCACGCGCTGGAGAGACATTGGACGTTCTTCGAAGTTCGAAGACGCAGCAAACACCGGATCCGATTTTGGAAAACACCGTGCTTACCACGTTGAGAGAGACTAGTGTTGCTGAGATTTCGGGCCCAGGGAAGAAGATGAAGAAGATGAAGAAGAAGAAAAATGCGATCGATGACATTTTTAATGGGCTGTTATGATTCTAAAAGACTTGGGCCTTGTCTCTCCGGTTATGCCTGTTTCGTTACCGGAAATGGTGATATCCAGCGGGTAATGCCTTTTATGACCTATATCCAAAATGTAATGTACATATCATGAAGATCTTGCGGTGTAATGTCTTGACTAACCGCTATGTAATGGCGGAAAACAGTTGGAAAACTTCACCCAATAGGTTCACCGCTAGGTGGTGGATAATCGCCCAAGACATTGTGTATAGATATTTCGGCGAAAAAACAGTCCAAATAAAAAGATGGGCCCTCAACGCTGTACAGGCGGCCATAACAGATACCAGTGTTGTAGCTGTGTGGAAAGTCAAAAGACTTATGTGAGTTTGCATTTCGTCCCAAGTTTGGCCTGCTCTAAGAAGCTTAGTAGCCGACACCCACCATATTGGACCGGCCCAATTGCCCACGTATGTCAGGATACCGACGAAGATGATGTTGTAATTGCCAATACCATTATATGCGTTGGAAAGATCAACAGAAGAGATGGCATTCGATCCACCAAAGGCGAAAAAGGTGAGATACTGCATAAGCAAGGTCGTCATAGTGGTCTCAACCGATGTTAGGCCCATCGAAGCCAAAACTTTGAGTTGTAGCCTGAGAATTAAAAAAATCGGAATATTTGTTACCCTTGACTGGGTTAAGAGGAAAAGCGTTAGAGCCTCATGGGCCACTATACCTGACGATACTGTTTCCATTAGTACATCCGTGTAAAATTCTTTGATCCCATTACTTGCCTATGTTTTTGCGCAGTTTTTCACTGATTTTGGCAAAGACTGTTAATAGCAGAAGAATAGCAATCCCAGCCATCGCAGCCCGCGCATATATAACTAGCGAAATTCCACTGAGTAGGATCGCGATGTCCCTAAATACGGTTCCATTGAGAAGCTCAGGCGACTCCGACTCCGCAAAAACCAACTTGAACATGAAGCTTGTGGCGGTCACGCCGAGGCAGAAAAACCGTGACATCCAAGATGGGGAGAAATTGTTCAATAGTTGTGAATAGACACCAGCATATGTTATACCCACCAATACCCAGAGACTACTCTGATGGCTTGGAAAGTATTCCCGTGCAATGTCAGGCTCGGCGGCAAATTTTTGGCCAGTCTGATTCCAGCGTCTCAAGAGTCTATGAGAGGCTCCTAAAGCAACAGAACCCACTGTGGTAACCACATTCGCCATAACTCGGGATGCTTTGTCGTTTTCGACGTCAGGAGTAACTCGTTCAGATCGAAAGGATCTAGCATGTAGGTAGAACACCCATCCAGTAAATATCCAATACCAGAACTGTTGCTCTTCCTCCACGTAACTACTTGCAAACATCATCGCGCCATAAACTAGAACACTTGCCACCAGAAACAAGCCGGGGTGTCGGTATTTTGATAGGACCCTATACGCTGAGGGTAGGGAGAACACGACAGCAAAACTGGCGATACATATACCTAGAGAGAGGTATCCCAGCTCATAGTTGCTGGCAGCACCGCTCATCACTTCTTGGGACGTCCCAAGGAAGTGCAATAGAGCCGATTCAACCTCTACCTGAATATCACCTGCCCCAGGTCCAGTGTGTTGACGTAATAATGCCTGTGCTTTTGCCCATGCACAATAAACTCTTTCCAGGCCATCATGCGGATCCGAGGAACAAGTAGCCGCCATTGTGCCGCCTTCAAAACCATAGGACGGAAATGTTTCTTTCAGCGTCCCCAGCAGCTGTCTGGAATTTTCAATGAGTAACTGTACTCTCTGAGAGCCTGTGAATATCGACGTCAAGGATCAGTATATTAGTCACAACAGTATGCAATGAAACAATAAGATGCAGCTTACCAAGATGCCACATCCCAAGGAACTCGGGAATAAATACGCCAAGACTGTTTAACGGAATTGGCAATCCAAGAAGGCCAGAAAGAGTCGGAGTAATATCAGTTTGGTCCACATGACGATAATACTGGAGATCATTAACCACACCCATAGGGCTTTCTCTACTGATATTCAAAGCTTGGAGCTTCGGCGAAATAAAGAGCAGCGCAGGTGAGGTTTCGCCTGCGGAAGAGCCACCGTGATTCCCAGCATCATTCATCCCATGATCACCACACAATATAAATAGGGCTGATTTCAGATGGTCCTCTTGCTCCATAGACCTGTACACTTGCGTGACTATCGAGTCCATTTCACGTTGTTTTGGTATCATGTATGAACTAGGTAATGGTCACGATAGAGCCAGGGTAAGATTGTTGATCAACGTTACCTTTGCGGTCCAGATTTATGCCCTATATGGTCTAAGCCCAAGTAATGCATTATTAGAGCCGACCAATCATCTCGAACAAGTTCATCAGGAATATGACGAGTCACATTAGTATCGACTTCAGTAAAGTCCTTTAAAGGTCAGTTATCTTGGAGACATCCGCTGCTATGACAATGGGAGAGCAAAGCATACCGACACAAAGAAGCTTGTTGTCCCGTCTGATCTACCAAACATCCCAGGAAACAGCTTTAGCCAAGTATCGTCTCCGTACAGTATCAGTTGCCCTCCTTTTGCCCTGATTTGAGCAAGCCACGTATCTTGATACGCAAGTGTCGACGACGTGTCAGACTCAGCAATGTTGAGGATAACGTCCAGAAAAGACGGCACGGATCCTGTCGTTATAGCTTTTAGGCGGGGCATTGTAACCGTTGGGGATCCTGCATATGCTGTAAAAGGAACTGCGGAACCCGACCGAATAAGACTATCTGGCAGATCAATGAGTGTTCAACTTAATCCATTGGAAAGCTCGCAGACCTTTGAGTAAATAGAAACCCGGAATTGTTCGAATAAACGAAATCGCTTTGTTTCTCAGCCGCAATACATAGGCCAGGGATGTGTGCCTACCTCCGCAACGCATCAACCACCATGAAGATAACCTTATCGAAAACCTTTGGTGGCGCATTATCAGGCTCTTTGAACGTGGCCAGGCCAGGAATTAGAGGTTTATATGGAAAGAATCCAAAAGAGAAGACCAAAATCGCAATGGGAATGAGAACATTGGCCAGGAATACCAGGCTATTTGCTGGTACAGCCGCGTTTTTGGTCATGGCCTGCTGGAAATTAAGTAGTTGTGAGCACTAAATCATACAAAAACCGCGAGGATTCTATGATACCATCGTCAGCCGGAATCCATTGACCAGGATCTACTATTTTTATAGTGCTGCGCGATAGAAGTGTTTAAAAGGGGAGGGGTTTTCACCGCCTATTACATTCGGAAGCGTTTCGTGCTTATCGACAACAACTAGGTTGGTTACGCGACTCCATAAAGGCGTATTCGGGAAATAAATTCTATACTTAATATCGGAAATAGTACGTATTTGATATCATGAAAGTGACGTGGCCAGGCCATAAAACCTACAGCGCATATATTTGACTCTTCCAAGATACAATGAAAAGTCTTGTTTCCTGCCTGTGAGGCGAACTTAAGTGTTAGAATCGGTCCTGATGCAGCGACCGCAGTGGTAGAATCAGACTTCGATTAGTTATTTGAAATCTCAAGTCCCTTTCTTTCTTGCTGGCGATCATTCGGGGAGATGAGGCTTGATACCACGCTTGAACGTTGAAAAGGGTATTTTTCTTCTTGCATTACCTAGCCGTAGCGCATGTAGCCACAACACCGGTAAAATGCATTTTCGTAGATCGCACGGTGAAAGACGGAGGATCCCTATTTACTTTTTTCTTTGTGTTTTCTTTGTCTTTGACGGATGTGGTTTGAAAACGATGGATGAACTATTTTTCCTCTGCCGCTTCTGGATCCGTCCTCGCCGTTGCGATCGAACACCGCCGCTGGTTTTCAAGGAGTCGATATCCATTGCTGGAATAAGAATATGAGCGTCAGTATATACAAATACAACGGGCTTTATTTTAGTTTACCTTCATTGTTTGCTGGTAAATCGGTCTCGGTGTCTTTACCCTGCTTATCTAAACGTTGTTAGCTACAGCGTTAAAACCTGCCTACAACAAAAGCAAGTGAGATTCGGACGCATACCCATCTCTGTGGTCTCCATGTTGGTCTTCGACTTGATTTGATCGCTAGGTTTAGGCTGAGAGGCAAGCTCTTGCAACTTTGCGGATAATCTTTCTGTCCGAGCATCCACAGCAGGCCCAAAGACAGTAGAGCGGAGTTTTGCTTTATTGCGCTTTTGCACACTTGCACGCACACTTTTTGCCATCTTTGATATACACAAGGCGATGTCTTGAGAGGGGAAAGAAAAATTGCGGTAATATTTGGAGGTAATTGGTGTTGTCACCAAAATTGGACGTTTGGAAAAACTTTTCCATTTTCATCCTCCAACCACCAAGTAAGTTAACTAGCCTACTGACCAGTCTTATGTCATCCGATTGGAGCCGCCTCTCACCTCCGCACTATTGCTGAGCCCAGTCGCAAAGGTGATTTGTTGGACTGGCAAGTGAAATTGCAGCAGCGCCTTTCCGTTTTTTGAGTCCTTGCGTTTATGTCTCTGATATCACGTCCCAAGAAATATAAGGCCGGCAACTGAGATGTCTCTTAATGGATCCAGTGAAAAGAATCCTTGCCTTTTGTCTCTGAGTTCTCATCTATCCAGCCATTAACACCTACCCTTGAGAACCCGTCCCCACCATGGCATCCGGCCAAACATCTGAGCTCCAGAGCGCGATCGCTCTGATCAAGACCCTAACAAATGCGCAATTGAAAGATATATTGAGGGCTGAGGGGTTAGCCGTATCAGGTGTCAAAGCTTCACTTCAAATGCGAATCATTAACTGTTGGTACATCTTTCCCTTTATAAATGCGGTTCAATCCTGTACTGATGGACTTCCCTTAAACACGAGCCAGACCTTGAGCAGCTTTCCCAAGCAGGCCATCTTGAAAGCTATGATAGCCTCAGAAAGTTCATATATGCTACTGCACACCGTTCATTACCTCAATCTCCCTCGGTACCGCCGCCAGTGGCAGGGCACCATTATCAACAATCTCCAACCAACCAAGTACTACAATCACATCACCGGCCGTCACCTATAGGCATGTCTATGACCTTGCAAGGGTCTGCATCTGGTACGACCCTATGCTAATTTTGTTGGGTGTAGTTTCTCATGATCTTTTAGGGCCCTTAAATTTTAAAGACAGCCCGTTTTATAGGATAATAAAACAACTCACACCGACTGTAGAATGCAAAGGTGAACCCTCCCCCTTCCGGGAACTGCCGCTCTTCTGCTACCGGTGTCATCTAATCATTCAAAACAGCACGTGAACACACGAGGGACAGCGTAGAGCTCAAGATTCTTCTCGACGCAGACATAGCTTCCAGATTATTAGCAGACTCTAAGCTACGAGTTATGGTGTTTTGTGCCGCAGACACTGGTCTCAACCAGTTTACGAAATCGGATATCTCGTTCCCTCATCAAGTTGAACTTAAAGCGAATCTCGATGAGGTGAAAGCTAATCTTAGGGGTCTTAAGAATAAACCCGGTACAACAAGACCGGCGGATATTACCAATTATATTCGAAAAAAGGCGGGATATACAAATCATGTTGTGATGACTTATGCTTTGACTCAGAAGGTAAGAAAATCCCAACTTTCTTTCCTATGCGAGGGAATGTTGAAATGAAATGGCCACTCTTACTAATTGTTTATTAGAGGTTTTTTATTCTTGCCAACCTGGTTGAGTGTACGCCAATTGGAGAGCTTGTAAATAAGCTGAAGCGAAGGAGGACGATCACAAAGGAGCAAGTGCTCCAGGAAAGTAGGCATGCCGTCAAACTGCAACAACAATATCTAATCCAAAAATAGTGAAAAGCAAGGCCGAAGATGCGGATATTGTTGCAACGTCGACTGTCATGTCATTGAAATGTCCTCTTTCTACTCGAAGAATAGAGGTGCCCTGCCGCTCTGTGTTATGCACGCATAACCAGTGTTTTGACGCATCGTCATTTCTCCAACTACAAGAACAAGCGCCAACGTGGACGTGTCCGGTTTGCGCAAAGGCAACGAGCTACGAGTCCCTAAATGTCGACCAGTAAGCCTTTTATTACCAATCCTTGCCGGAAACCTCCGCTAACTGTATAGGTACGTTGACGATATACTCCACTCAACACCGCTGGACGTGGAGCAGGTCATTATAGAGCCAGATGGGCAGTGGTCAAATCCCGGGGAAGAAGAAGCAGGAACAGCAGGGCCTGGAAGCGTTACGCCTGCGACGGATGATGACGATTTAATAGAGATAAGAGAGCCTGGGGTCACACCAGTAAAGCAGGAACCCCCCCCTGTCTTGGGCCTATTACAACAAACACCCTCCAGACCCCAAGAACAGTCCTCCACAAGGTCGACTAATAAACGGCCAGCTGCCGTGATCGATCTTACGGGGAGTGACGAAGATGACCATGATTCCCCAGTAAGGCCGCCTAAGAGACAAGCCGTCAATATGCATCGGCCGTTGCCTCGACAGGATTCTCGAAATTCATATAGGAGCCCCTATTCTCTTCCGACGTTTGCGTCGGATTGACAACTAGCCGATTAAGACAGACGGTCTTGTAATGCACAGCTCATTTTAACAGCGCGTACTCACTGGTGTTATGGTGTGATTCGATTTCGATGGGTTAACCACTCTTTAGAAGGATACTGGGGGAGTTGGGCCGGGTGTAGATTTGATATTTCAACGACCAATGTCACGTACATCGTGAGTTCAGGCCTTTCGACTGCCTTAATTACATTATTCCGAAAATTAAGCAAAAAAAAATTAATGTGAAAACTTATATAACTATGGGCCAGAAGGATGTTTCACTTTGTAGCCTGCGAGTTTATACATAGCAGACTGCGGGGCTGGGCGGCTCCGAGTTTCTCCAAACTCAACATACGTCGCTGCTCCGCAAACCACATGAACGATCTTCTCAAAAGTGGAAGAAAAATACGCACCTTACCCCGTGAACCTCCATTCTAAAAACTTCCCTAATCACGACCGCTCCTAGTTTACCTCCCTGCCCTCCGCCTCAGTCAATCAACTGCTCCTCCACGCCAACTCCCAAATAAGCCGCCTGCAACTATGTCGCTCGATGCGTCCAGTACACCCCCCAATAATTCCGACTCCCGAGCCAGACTCCTCAATGCATCATGCCTAGACTTTTTGCTCATTGAGTTAGTGCCAATGGCTGAGCGAATAGCCAAAGATCTTGTGGCAGAAGATAGACTACTCGATGACGAGGAAACGAATGAAACCTCGTTCTTCCGCCTCGAGTCACTAGGCTATAGGGTTGGACAAGGACTTGCGGAAAGGTACGAAATGTCATATATTCTGCATTGCCTTCCAATGCTGGATAGCTTCTTCCTTTGATGCGTTCGCCCTGGGGGGGGGGGGTGGAAAGTAGTGCTGATACTGAACTTCTGTATCTAAACTTTCGCATGCTAATGTACACTTTATGTATTATGATAGATTCTCCCGAGATCGACCGCGTTTCACGGATAACCTAGACGTCATCAAGTTCCTTTGCAAGGATTTATGGATGACACTGTTCAAGAAACAAATCGATAATCTAAAGACGAACCATCGCGTGAGTACACTGTCAAACAAACAAATATATAGCTAGGACTGACAGTAAGACCTTGCTCTCAGGGTGTATATGTCTTGACAGATAACTCTTTTCGGCCTTTTGCGAGAATGAGCATGTCCGTCAGAAGTGAGGCCGTGTCCATGGCACAGGCGGTAAGACAACCCACAGAAGTTTACATTTTCCATGTTGGGCAACTGTCATCTAATTAGACCATAGTATTTGTGGTTTCCTTGTGGTGTCATTCGTGGTGCATTGTCAAACCTGGGCATCTTTGCAACGGTGCAGGCTGAAACTACGGAGCTTCCCGGCGCAACTTTCCAGATAAAAACAATCAACAAATTTTAAAGAACGCCCGTATAGACGCCGACAAACGATGACTCTAATTGACGGAAAACAGCACTACGACGATTTTCGGACAGATCATAAGGCGGCTGTTCTGGCCTTACTCAATGCGGCCAAGAACCTACGCGACGTATGTACGTATGGAGTATGGAGAGAAATGGTTTGCTCAGCCTGCATTGTTCCTGTAGCTCGGACTACAGACCTAACCCAAGCGATACATTGTTATCCCCAGCCATTCGTCTTTATATTCTTTAATGATTCAAAGCCTATCTTTCCCGAATAACATCGATTAGCGAAGCTCCTTAACGGTGGTGGATTTGAATGTACCACCGAAGAGGTGGAAATGAAAGTGCGAGCAGCATACGACGACCGGCCAATACAGGGGAGTCCTGGGAGTTATGAGCGGGGATGGGCGCGTTTACTTTGGTGGGGGACTCTGGGCAAATTCGACGCCCTTCTCAATGTTTCCTTTAAGGCCCTTGACAGCAACTTCAAGAAGCTTCTTCTCATCCTCGGTGGCGCCCTCAAGGATGTTAACGGCTTTTTGGACGCCGTTCGGCTATTTGTATTGTTAGTATGCACACAAGGACTTAGATATGCCAATCCGAATACTTACCCCAAGTTCGATCGGAGTCGAGAAAAAGTCAACGCCGGTGGCCTTCGCGATATCCGCACCTCCCGGAACACCTGGGAGATAGACGTAGCTTGATTCGACAACACCGGACTGGCCCTTGGAGGCCTTGATGACGCTCTCAGCAAACCTGTAGTTGAGTTAGCATCGGGTATTACATTGGTATCACACGGAATGTCAGACCTGAAACCAGCAAAAGCCATGGATAGGGTGGCGGACCCCGCACCATCCTTAGCTTTGACTACCTCATCACCACCGAATTGAACGCCTAAAAACCAAGTATCAATAAGGTGTGGTACTATCTATTTGGGCTGTACGAGGACACATACGGTTAACGAGAGCAGCGTATTTGTCAGCTGGAATCTGGAAGGCTGGGGAGGCCTTGCTAAATAGAGGGACAATAGTCTCGCCAGAGTGACCACCGACAACAGGGATCGTCACTGTTGAAGGGTCCTTTTGGCCAGAGAACTCCTGGGTGAACGTCTCTGCGCGAACAACATCAAGAGTAGTGACGCCAAAGAGACGTGTAGGGTCAAAGACGCCAGCGGTTTTGAGCACCTCGGCGGCAATTGGGACAGTGGAGTTGACAGGGTTGGAGATGATCAAGATGAAAGCCTTGGGGCTGTATTCGGCAATGCCCTTAACAAGGTCGCGGACAATACCAGCGTTGATCTTAAAAAGATCATCACGAGTCATACCAGGCTTGCCTGTTACAGCGTGTTAGTGTACTGTTATTATCCATACAGGAATCGGATGAATGGGGTTGACCGACGAGGAATTCCGGCGGGGATCACGACAATATCAGTGCCAGTTAGTGCCTCCTTGAGGCCGTCATCCTTGGGAAGGTGGCCAGAGATTTTCTGTCGTTTGCATTAGCACATCAAGCCCTACGACGTTAATCTTATCGGTGAGACAAACAGCAATGGATGATATGTGCGAAAGATCCGCAGCAACACCGGGAGTGTTAACAACATCGTACAGCGCCAGTTCATCGATGAGAGGGGAGGTCTTAAGCAGGAGGGAGAGAGGCTAAATGTCGATTAGAGAACCGTTTGAGTACTGAAGAACGACAACGCGGGTGTGCAGACCTGGCCAATGCCACCAGAGGCTCCGAGAACAGCTACGGATATTCTGTTAGACTTGAACACTCATGTGGGTAGCACTCGCATTCGACTTACCAGCCTTAACCATGGTGTAGACAGGATGCTTTATTTGTACTGAGAGGCAACAGGGTCAGAACGATGAGCCTTGCGGAAATGAAAGCTAAGCGAAAACCGACGCTTGAATATAGCGGATTGGGGAGATGTGGACGATGAAGTATGATGGATCAGTTTGAAGCTGTTGTTGAGTAGAGGGGTAAATGAGGGGTAGAAATGGGTGGGACAATGCAGGGAGCAGGCGCGAGGTGGGTTGGCGACGGTTCTAGGCTATTCCTACTACTCACATCGGTGAGGGGACTGTATCGGGGTAGACGAATTGGGGCGAGCGGAGTTTCTCCTGAAGCGTAACAGACTGAGAGGAAAGAGATGGTGGAGGTTGGTAGTGATGTCTTTCTATTTATATAGGTACTGTCCGATAATTGCAACCGACTGGAGAAATCACATGTGGGGAGGGGGTTCATTCCCCGTCGCTCCGGCTGGGAAACCTCGAACAGCTCTGGTTTTCTAGATACCTGGACTCGAAACTCGACCAAATTGAGTATCAGGATTTGATGCACCGCTAGTAGAGCTGCGCGCTGGCCAGCCAGCTATATTCAATAGACCTGTTATAACCGCCATGGGTTTATTTACTCGTCCAACATCCGCTGAGTCGTAGTACAGTGATGATGCTTTGTTCTAATTCGTAATCACGAATTTCCAAGCAGGTTTGCTCAACAGGTTCCGGCAATTTTCGTCAATTTTTGGATAGCCGCTGACAGGGACGAAGCCGAGTTTGCCCATTTACCATCACAAGATCGGGAAAAGGCGGGTATCGAAATACCCCACGGCAAATACACGGCAGCGTCACGCTTGTTGGCTCCAACTCTACCACTTGCTTCGGGCCGACAAACGGATGTGAAGGCTGCAGACATCATAGACCATGCGTACCACTATGGTTGTGTTTGACTACAATTATACCAACAAGGCTGATTGTTTTCCCGTCTTTCCGCCATCCCATATCCAAATAGATCCGTGCGGTAATCACATGTTCAAAAAGGGTTTTGTTCTATTTTTTATTTTTATCTCCCTTTCTTCCGCCCCAGTCAAGGGCAAATACCGCGGACTGAGCCAATAGCAAATGATCATTGCTAAAATACATGGATATCACTTTCCGCTGGGGGCCCTTGTGCCAGTGTACCGAACTTGCATCGTCATATCCCTAATCCTCACTCCAGCCGCGGCTCTTATGCAGACTCCTCCTGGGTAGTCTTCCTGGCCTGAGCTCCACGGGGCTTCCTGGCGGGTGTGTCCTTCTTAGCCTTCTGGGAGCGGCGAATCGCACTCGCACGAGCAACTGCATCTTGTCGGAGGTCAGCACGGTAGCCACCCTTAGCAGTCCTGTCAGCAACACCCTTGTAGACCCTGCCATCTAGTCAGCTAATCTGGACCTTACTCCAAATTATATGGCGATCGGTCTGCTTACTTGCGGTTGGAGGTGTTGGGGCCGTAGGTCACGGAAGCCAGGCTCTTGGCGGGTTGCTGGGAGGTGCCGGGCTTCTTGGTGATAGCGACAACACCACCATTTTCGGCAGGCTGAACGCCGACGGCCTGTTATTGTTGGTCAAAAATCCATTCTTGCGGAATATATGTCATTGGAGACGGCTCGCGAATTTACCTTGATGTTGGAGTAGCCGGCGTGCTAAACATAGATAGAACTGACGTTAGCGAATGCTTCTATCTTGACAGGAGATGGAGCAGAATGCCAACCAGGCGCTTCTTCGTACCTTAAAAGAGTGCTTGTTCAAGACATTGAGGGGGTCGCGTGAGAACTGGACACCACCGTTGCTGTTACGCTTGACCAGGTAAGCGTTCTGGTTGCCTATATAGATGCCATCGAATTAGCCTCCTGTTTATAACCAAAGCCGAGACGAGTCGAATTCATAGGCTTATCGCGTTAAAATCCATCCACGTACGGGTGAGCTGCCAGACGAGGTCGCTGGAAACGTTCGATCTTTCGGCGGCCATTGTGAATGTTTGTCTGGAGTTGAAGATTATGAAGATCAAATTCGTCGCAAGTCCGGTTTCCTGGCTTGGGGCCACTGGAATTCCCGAATGATTGTGTGCGCCAATGCCAAGAGTGACGCGCCGGAGTCTCGCTAAGCGGGCCACTTTAGGAATAGGGCTGAGTGCCTGAAATAAATGGCAGCAAACAGATATGTACGTATGTGGAGTGGACTCGACGCACGGCCCACTTGCCTTTCCCGCTGCTTTTGGCTTTCAGCGCTTCTAGGTGACAACAATCGTGCTTTGCAGCTTACATCTGTCTTGCTCTCCTTTAGATGCTTCTGATGCTGCTGGCTGCTTCAACCCCAGCTGATATGGTAATATCCTTCCTGCTTGAAGCTACTAGTCGGTGATCCCTACAGCCTCAACGCCTACCTAATTCCAGAGCTGCTTCTTGCATTCAGTCATTTACTGATATCATTATCTTCCATCACTTGACCAAACGACTACCATCAAACCAAAGGGGCAAAATGGGATACTTCTTTTACTTTCTTGCCCTGCTCGTTGGTATTTGTGGCACTAGTATGTAATCTACAGATACAGCTTAACGGTTTAGGAACCAAAGTTCTGATTTACATATAATACAGCGCTCTATCTCACTCGGTCCCGATGGCTACCACTTTTTCCCGTTCCTGACTATATTTACCACCGCCTACCGTCTAGCTTCACCGGCGACTTATCGGCTGGGCTCACATCGTCCGAGTTCGACATTTCAGCCAATGTCGAGAATGGTGATCAAAGAGCCGGTCTGGACGCACGGGGCAAGCGCGAAGTCTTGAATATCATGAGGCGTCAGAGGGTCGATTTCGACGAAGCACGCCGGATCTATACTGAGCAGCGATTCGCTAAAAACAACATCGGTCCTGATGGCCGGCCCAAGGATCCGAAATTCGTATCATTTTCGTGATGAGATGGCTTCGTTGCCTATCGTTCTTTTTGTCCCACGTTGCTATCTTTCTTTCTCTCTTACAATTCACCAGCTAGCACCATTTCACTGTTTTGGTATAGCCGTCTAATAAGTAGGCCAGTTCGTAGAAGTTTTCTCTCTAATCCATCCAGCACGTTACTGCGATACCTATATGACTTTGAACTCCGGCGTAGATTGCCATACCTGTAAAAACCAGCAACGATTTACTTCCTCCCTTTTTTTTTTTGGTAAAATACGACGTAAAGTATGGCTATGAAGTACTATTGATCAAATACTGCCCTACTCCAATAATGGCGAGCATTTTAGCATTCCATGCGCGGTATATGCGGGAGAAGAGAGCCTATGCGACCCTGGAAGTATGCAAGTTTTGCCCTGACAGGCGCCATTATACAGCATATCATAATCTCGACACTGCGGAATCGGCGTTAATTTCATTCTTTGCGCCCGCATTTCTTATGTCTATTTGTTTCATCCTTCTCCATTTATAAGTGGGTTCAATAGTGAGGCCTATGCCGAGTCTCAGCGACCTTGACCGTACCCTGGCTGTTGGAATCCAGAAGGTAATGGTGGCGGCGGTGGTGGACCGGAGTTTCCTGTAGGCGACCCGAAGTTTGGAGCCGGAAACCCTGGAGGGGGTGCGGCTTGGGAGGGGAAAGGAGGCTGTTGACCGGGGTTGTTGAAGCCGGGAGGTAGGAATGTTTGTGGACCTCCGTACCCAGCCTGGGACGGAGGAGGCCGTGCTGGGAGACCTGGAGGGGGCGTTGTCAGTGAGACTGGGGGCGGGCCGGGTCTGACCAGTGGCTGCTGAGAAGCTATGTTAGGCGGGAAGCCGACAGGTTGCGGGGTCCTCCCTAAGCCCTGATCTGGCGGGACAGTGCTCATTGGTCGCGAGACATCACCGTTGGGTATTGCGCCGGGTACGATGGGTGTAGCAGGAGCTGTGAACTGCGGTGGAAGAGTTTGAGTTGGTGGTCGCACGTTATGTTTGCGAGCCTGTGCCGCTAACATTCGTTCTGCCTGGTCACCATGCCTCTCGCCCTTTCCATCTTTCTTATAAGCATATTGTACAGACACCTGTTTGTTCATCAGATACTGGCCATTCATGTTAGCTATGGCGGCATCCGAAGATTCGAAGTCGGCAAACGACACAAAGCCATATCCTTTTGATAAATTGCTGTCATCTCTCGCTACCTGCGTATTTGGGTTAGCAAAGTCAGAATGAAAAATACACGGTAGCCAAAATGTTGCAATCACCTTAGGCAGATTAACTAAATTTCCAAAGCGGCTGAACGTGTCGTATAAAACTTGCTCGGTGACCATGGGATCAAGGTTCCCAACGAAGAGCTCAGCTCCAATCTCAACCGACTTCTGCTTATCGGCGGAAGCCTTATTCACGCGAATGGGTTTGGCGTATAGGCGAATCCCGTTCATTATCCGCGACGCGTATTCCGCATCTTCTTCGCTATTGAACTCGACGAAGCCATAGCCTTGGTGTGACTGTGTGACTCGATCTTTCGGTAGGTGAACATTAACGATGCGCCCTGCCTGTAGCATGAGCTCCCATACCAGGCTATCGGAGACCCGCTCATCAAGATTGCCAATATAGACAGTGGCCTCTTTATCTTGCTCCCTGTTTTGATAATTAGTCGCAAAACTCCAAACCAAATTCGATAGTTTCACGCACCAATGCCTTGCGCCTGACATGGCGCCGACTCATGTAAAGATAATCTATCCACCGAATCGAAGGGTTGGTCAGGTCCCAAGGAGGCGCTGTGCAGCAGGAGAACCAATGCCGGGAAGAAATGGGACTAGGGAAATTGGGGGTTGTTCAAAACCACAGGGAATGAGAAAAATGGAAGCCAGAGAAAGGGTCGTAGGAGAAGGAAATAAGAGGGTGTTACGCGAAAAGTTGGGGAGATGGCTTTATCACTTGCGGTGGCGGCTCTAGTTCTAACTTACCTAGCTCCAAAAAACTTTTGAGATTCCGACTTCCTCTCCGCCTTTCACTCTAGCTCAACTCAAACCACCTTTCCGTTCAACTCAACTAAAATCTACACCATAACCTCTTCTCTTCTCCGACCACGTACACAATCTAGACAAACGCCAAAATGGCTCAATTCTCCGAGGAAACAAAGGTAAGTTGGTGCCCCCGCCGCTGTGGTTGTATCCAGTTGCTGATGAGACTCCCTGAGTAGGAACGCATTTCCAAGGTTATCGATGTTTCCAGAGTCGCCGTGCACTAGTGAGCAAGCCTTAACGAACAAAGGATTACAATCTGTTCTTGAAACTCATGTATTTCTAACTGCAGTGGATACCTGCCTCTGATACTCTATCTCGGTACCGATCCATATCTTCTCTCGTCGTGGAGCTTTAAATCGCTTATACTAATAATCTTCCATAGGTTATACCTACAGTGATCCCAGACCATCGCTTTTCAAGTATTTATAACGACCTCGTTCGTCAAATATACCGCCTCGCTGACTCAACTGACAGGCTGTTCTCGCCTCTTGCATA
The DNA here is from genome assembly GCA_025768815.1 of Aspergillus sp. PM3604. Classification (NCBI taxonomy): domain Eukaryota; kingdom Fungi; phylum Ascomycota; class Eurotiomycetes; order Eurotiales; family Aspergillaceae; genus Aspergillus; species Aspergillus sp. PM3604. Next base: position 23,174 of record JAMFNW010000108.1, on the reverse strand, counting down.
GACCCAATGAGTTATCCGAACAAATCGCCACGGACATTGGCTACTTGCACTTGCTGAGAGAAGGCACTCACTTGCATGTGGTTCTGCATATTAGGGAAATTATAAGTGGATGGGTGTGTATGTTTTCACGTTCAGAGTGGAAGTCTGCGGCCTGACCCCCATTCACACGTGTATTTTTAATTCAAATTATTTGGGTTCTACCGTTATTTGGCACCGGTTAATTAGATCACTTACTTTGTGTCCTCATTCACGGATTCTCAATATACATCGCCGGATGATCTGTTAGTCAATGGTTGCGGATCATGTTGTCGAAAAACAAGCGTGTATGGATCAAATCAACTAGTAGGGATATAATAAAGTCGTAAAAAGGTGTTTTTGGCCGCATACCCATTTAAATGCCTAATTAAGCATTTATCGTGATATGAAAGCAACGGCCTCATGGAGTTTTGGATAGCACCAAGCACCCGGCTAAACCCGGCTATATAAAAAGTTCGGCACGCCAAGGGGAGACATTCGGACCGAAAGAGAAAGTGGTACAAGAACAACAACGAAACACAGATTTTGCACTCAACTAAGCTAACACCAAGTGACACCTCACGCATATAGGTTCATGACTGGGAAGGATGGTTTGTCGTCATCCGCGGTGGAAGCCATAGCTGGATTCACGGCGGGCATTGCAACAACACTCTGTCTGCACCCGCTAGATTTGATCAAGACCCGACTGCAAGGTATCGCCTCATCACTTTCTGGTAGGACTGATTGGAAATCTTAACATTAATACAAATGCAGTCGACCGGTCCCCATCTTCTCGAGTGGGAGGCTCACTACGTGTCATTCGCGAAATCTTTCATAATGAAGGCAGACTCGCCGCATTCTACCGCGGGTTGATGCCCAATATTATCGGAAATTCCTCCAGTTGGGCGCTCTACTTCCTATTTTATGGGAATATCAAGGATATAATAGGGGATTGGCGATTGCGCGGGAGGCAGAATGGCGAGCAGCAGCAACAGCAGCGAGAGCTGCTCATTTCATCCGACTATTTCATCGCCTCGGGCGCTGCAGGTACGTGCTGGCGTGTTTTGTGGCCACCACCACAAACCAAACTAGAACCTAGTAACTAATGCGCTCAATATTCGCAAAAGGAATTTTAACCTCTGTCCTGACCAACCCCATTTGGGTCATCAAAACCCGCATGCTTGCCACGGGCTCCAATTCACCTGGCGCATATTCCTCCTTCACGACAGGTGCAGTACAAATACTCCGCTCTGAAGGGATTCCAGGCTTCTACCGCGGGCTTATTCCATCGCTTTTCGGCGTCAGTCATGGCGCCTTGCAGTTCATGGCTTATGAAAGGCTAAAACTGTATCGCACAAGCGTGCACCCTGCAACTGGGAGTAGACGACAACTTGACAATCTGGATTTCTTTTCTATCTCCAGTGTTTCGAAAATATTTGCAGGATCAATCACGTACCCATATCAGGTGCTTAGGTCGCGACTACAGACGTATAATGCCCACCTTGCGTATCGAGGTGTTCGAGATGCCATCGTACAGATTTGGGCCACGGAGGGCTTGGCCGGGTTTTATAAGGGTCTTGGACCGAACTTGTTTCGTGTGTTGCCGAGCACCTGGGTTACTTTTTTGGTATATGAGAATACTAGAGCATATCTGCAGAAGCCAATATAGAAGCTTTTCATGATCCGTTACTCAGCCTGTACTCTCATTTAAAAAATATGATGCTGTGAGGATGCTAATCCTCAGTACTCGAAGCTTGGGTATACATGAGCTAATAAAGTTCTTCCAAACAGTACTGCGTACTGGCCAGACACCTGTTTATCTTTATATTTAATTTCGACCTTATCTTTCTTTTTTTTGCCCCATTGATACACTGAGATTAATACACATGGTACGTACAAAAAATGCTGAGCAATGCTGTGTGATACAAGACATGTGTTCTCTAATCCCAGTTAGACACGCCCTGTTCCATGCGAGAGGTCCATCCATAGTAATATATACCACCGTGCACACTGGCCATATGTGAATAATAAAATACAACAAAACGAAATTTTGAACAACATGGTATCTTGGTAGTATGGAGTGCAAACACATTACTCCGGTCAAATCGAATCTGATGTAATAAGAAAGTGAAAATAAAAACTCATTAACCGCGTCCCTCGATGTAGTACGGCTCGACCTCCTCTTCATCGCTACTACTGGATGCTCCAGTATAAACAGACGAGTCCTCGTAACTACCCCGTCGTGCTTTGTCATCGGCACTTGACCGTCGCCGCCCACCAGAAGACGTATCCGATTTGGAAGATGGGGAGATCCTGCGATCTTTTCCACGTCCCTTGATTCCCTTGTTGCTATTCTTATACAAAGTTGCGAAATATTCCCAAAGCTTCCGGTCTTGGGGGTTCATGTGTTCACCGTCGATCACGGTGGAGAACCTTAAGGTTAGGTTTCGAAGCGTGGTTGCGTGGAACTTATTTTGATGTGACTGGAGTTAAATTTTGGACGAGGTTAGCTGACTCAAAGCTGCAGTAAGCGATTACCTGTTGATTTGGACTCACCTTAAGATTACCGAGCTGTGTGAATTGTTTCCCACAATCATCTAGGAGACAGGTGAATGGTTTGGCTTGCTGATGGGTGATTTTATGGGCGCGAACGTTCCCTCGCTGGGCGAAGCGCTTCTGGCAGATGTCGCAGGAGAAGGGTTTCTCTCCCGTATGGCGCCTTTGATGAGTCTATACCGACTTCGGATTAATCGACTCTCTTCTGGCTCTTGCATGGTTCATAGCCTACCTTGAGATTTCCTAGCTGGGAGAACCGCTGTCCACATGACGGCTCTTTGCAAACCTAGAGTACTGTCAGTCGCATACTCCGGTCAAAATTGCTATTGCTGTTGGCTTACAAAAGGCTTGTCCCCGGTATGGGCCCTCATATGAATGTCCAGATGGGTCTTTTGTGCGAAGCTTTTCCCACACTGTGGCAAAGTACATGCATACTTCCTCCTTTTCCCCGATCGTGACTGAGGTTCCTCGGCGATGATGGGGGGCCGGGGATTCGCAGCCGGCGGTGATATGTATGGCTGGTGGAACCCACTCCCACCACCATGGGTCAATTGCTGCAATGGTGGTAGCGACTGAAAATTTTCTGGCTGGGAGGGTCCCTTGGCCTGGATTGCTTTCATCAAAACATCCACCTCTGTCGAGAACTCAATATCACTGGGTGCAGTGTTCTTTTCCCGCGCAGCTACGATAGTTGCTGGAGGAGCTGGGACCGTGGGGCTAGGCTGCGGTCCAGAGTTATGCTCGACCTTAGGCAAGGGCTCTCTGGACACTCTATTCAGGGCATTTTTGGCGGGTCGAATGTCCGGGATCGGCTGTATTGAAGGCGGTTCTGATGCAAGGCGCACGGGCTGCGCATTAAGTGGTTGATTAGGGACGAAGAACTGCTGGTAACCGGGGTGATGGTGGTGGTGATGTTGGTGATGATGGTGATGGTGGCTACTTAGGGGATGGCTGAACCCATATGTTGCTGGGGGAGGCTGGTGAAATGGTAACGGAAACGAGGTTGTTGGACTGGAATAGAAGGGGAAATTATGGCTGAGGTTGGAGTTCATCATCCGACGGGGGGGCACGGTGCCGACACCATGGCCGGGAAACTCGTATGAGACGGGTTCTGCGGCCTCCATTGCAGCTCGGCGAGGGCTTGCTGGCCTATGCCTTGCGGGTGTATACTCTTCCTCCCTTGCCGATGAAGCTGTTGAAGAAGAATGGAGAGGGCCAGTAGAACAGTCGCCCTGGGATTGATATCAGCTTCTAAACCCGCACACGTTGAATTATAACGAAATATGTCTTGAATGAATAGCCTGCTGATGACGAACCTCTGGAGTCTGTGCGGTGTTGTTGTCGTCTAATTTGCTTTTTCTTTTCTTCTGCACTGATATCGTGGGATTCTCTGCAGAACAGCGTACTGGCACTATGAATGCTAAACAAAAGAAGCAATAAGAAAATGGAACATAAGGCCTGGAGCTAATATCAATGACAGGGTCCAGCACGATCCAGATCTTCAAAAACAAGCATGAAATTGTCAAGATGAACAAAGAACGATTCGAGAACCCCACCGATGGACTTCAAAGGCGAGTATATAAGATATCAGCCGTCTGGGAGGCACGCAAGCCGATCTTGATTGACAGGCAGTGGCAACGAGGAATGGATTCGGATCTGGAGGTGATCCCGGCAATGGGGATCACTAGTAATGAGCAAATACGATCAACCGGAATTAATCTATCTTTTTATTTAATTCTGATGAGAAAATCGAATAGGATAATTCAAATCCCAAAAAAAAGGACTTATTTACTTTTTCGTTGGTTCCTTACACTCTGGGCCCGACGGCGCGACGCTCCTGGTTCTGGCGATCTAGAACAAGATGCACCCTGTCTTCTTCCTTTTTTATTGCTTATCCGCCTCTTCCTTCCGGTGTCCCAGAGCAGTGGAAGCAGCGGGGCCCCCAATGACAGGGGTCTTGCTTGTTCATGATATATGTTTTTTTTGTTATAGGGGGCCTCCTTTTTGCGTGCAGTCTGCACACAATGTCAGATCCCGTGGACAAGAAAGAAAGAACAAGTACTCCGAGTAGATACGTAAGTATTTTCCCGTCATCCCAGGCCCCTCAAATTAACAATTGGGCGGGAGGTAAAACGAAAAGGGGCGGAGAAAAAAAAATAAAAAAATATAAATAACCCCCCCAAAATGGGCAAAAAGGGAAAGGTCCAGTAGTATGAAAGAGCTTGAACAGATTCACCAGTCATCGATGCATCACCAACATTTGATGGGTATCTTTAGGGTTCTTTTCGCAGCGCCCCCACCAGACATCTTGTCAGGAGACTGACGAGAGGCATGGACAATAATAATAATATGGAGCTCTGGACTCCATGGAGGATTCTGATTCCTGAACCATTTTACTCGCGGCTCAGCTCCCCCCCCATGATCCATGTTGATTGACAGGCCTGGCGACAGGAGGCAAGACGTGATTCCCTTCTTAGTTTAGTGAGAAGCACCTCAGGTATAGTCCGGAGTCGCTAATTTAGTCTTCCCCGGTGCCTTAATCCACTTGTCCAGTCGTGTGTCCACGCTACTCAGAATCCGAAGACGAGGGCCCTCAGGAATTTTCCCTTACCCGCCCAACACGATGGGGCGGCCGCGATGGATCCCTGGAGCGACGACCCATCGATTATTGCATCTGGCGGCGGGATGAATCACGGTCACGGACCACTCCTGGCCACTGACAGGAGCCAGTGCCGCCTCGAGAGCGAGTCGAGTCCAATCACGGCATGCACGGTGACGTTCCGATCGGGCTGACATTGGCAACCGCACACCACCTGTTATTATTCATGGTACCTGTGCCACGCTGGGGCCTTTGGATCTTTGGTTTCTTTCCGAGTTGCGCTGATCATCAACCGCCAGTTCGTGGGATGATGGGATCCCAAGCAAGCCCCATCGTCAAACGAGGCTGGCCAAATGTCGACAGACAGCCACTGGGCGCTCTTCTCCCATTACACGAATCAGATGTTGATAATAATTTTTTTAAAAACCAGTTGAACAAGGCCTCCGAAAATCCGGAACCCGCTTAGTATAGCTCGATTGAGATCATCTGACCCGAGTGGATGGTGGAAGGTGGACCGGAGCGTGAACACAGGCCAATCCAACCACAAGAACGTGGGCCTCGTCAAGCAGTTTGTCGTCCCTGGCTGTGAAGGTGATGATCGGCATGGTTAGACAAAGCTCTGTCCAAAGCACGATTATTACTGCGAACGCCGTCGTGCCTCGTCTCCATTACATGTTGAGAGAGAAATGCTTCGGGTAACCAAGGCAGCAAGTTGACGGGCCATTTGCCTCGAGCAACCCACTCTCAAGGCACGATGAATCACGAGAGCCGAGCTATGGACATGATTCCTGCTGACTGGGATACCCTCGTTTCCCACGCAGGCAGCTGTGGTGCTGGGATTTTTGGGGGGTGGTTTCATAAAAAGCCACGCTGACTAGCGGATCGGCAGTCATCATCACCTGGACCAGCATCGACCGTCGATCGTGGCCTCGCAAACACACATATTCTCTCCTCGATTCCGTTTAATAAGAAAAAATATAGATCTGAGATTCGAAAGAAACAGAAACAGAAACCGAAACAGAAACAAAGCAGGTTTCTCCTTCGCGGTCTGGACAATCACCCTGCAGGTCTTGTCATTCCCGAACTCGACAGCAGTATCTGACTCTGTGACCCGATCCCCATCCTGGATGCAAACCCGGAGTTGATGGCATTGCCCAGACTGGCTGCATATCTGCTGCAAGATGCGCGAGGGCTCCGGGGGAACCTCTCGTTGGCTAAATCCATAGGATGACATCGCGCTGACACTCCATCATGAGATGAGTCGATTCACAGCTCTTTGATCGGAAACACCCAAAGCTTTGAATTTCGGAATGGACAAATGGGGTCTCTCCAGCCTCTGGACTCCTGCAGCCTGGCAGCAATAATTTGAGTTACGAGACTCGCAGGGTTCGGCAAGGCTCCAGAACGGACCGCGTCGACCGTCGGCGGGAGATCCAATAGTACCGCAATTGCCTTGACGCTCATTCGATCTGCCGCCCCCACGCTCCCTTTTCTTTTTTCATCGCACCAGCCGCGACTGGCGACCCAGAAATCCTTCCCAAGCCTCGTCCTGGGGAAATCCGCGCCAGAAACCAATTAAGGAAATTTTTATTTTCATTCCAAAAAAAAAAAAAAACCTTTCTGCAAGGCCTCTTTTTCTTTGTCAACACTCAACAGCCGCTGCGCTGATGACAGGGCGGCCTCCAACTTCCTGAACTTCCCACCACTACCCGTGCCATTACTGAATCCGGTCGTGAAACACCACGAGATAAAAGATTACAATCTGACATCTAAGTTCTTGGGCCGCCTCTACCAGGTCGATTTTCGTAGCCAGCAGAGCCCCATTACGTCGCATTTTCCGAAATTTGATTCCCGAGGACAAGGAGCCGCCAGGCTCTGGCGACACAATTTGCCAAGAACCGAGACACACTCGATGTGTGTATACTGCACAATGTGTGCCTTGTGCACGGACGGGTGAACTACTGAAATTATTTGTACCAGATCCCAGTATCGATCACTGCTGGGTCCTTGACTCTCTTCGTCCCTTGTCAATTGGCTTGTCAATTGGGTGTTATGGAGTGGACCTTGAGACGGCATCGGCATGCCCACTCTGGACCACTGTGCTCAGCACTATTCTGAAAGCAGCCTAGCTGCCCAGGCTGCCCAGTGCCCAGCAATTCAGGTGGAACGGTGGGTGTCTTGACCGAATATGGGGTATAACAGCACTAGTCCTTCTAGTGTGGACAAGAGCCTTCAGTGCTTGCTGACAGTGACTTCCGTCAAGGATCAAACCGAGTTCGTATTTTCTGCTCATGAGGATCACCGCAAAGCTCACCTGAAAACCAACTGAGATTTGATCAGGCGTGATATATGTGTTCGGATTCTCTTCCCCTCCGTAACACCATCCGGTTGATGAGATACGGACTTGGCAATGTATGCACGCTCACTTGGTCGATGGTCGAATAGGATCCAAAACCTCAACTTTACGAGTCAAAAAGACTAATAATAATCTGCTTGCGGCCGTGCCACACGCATATAGTGATTTTTCATGTAGCACAACTCGTGGTTGAGTCGGGGGTTCGGAGTTGGTGGGCTCGGTCAGGCCTTGGCCATAATCGATCGCTGAAATCATTCAGACCACATAGACCACATAAAGTACTCCGTACAGAGTACCAGTACGGAGCCATCAATCGTCATGACCTGTGAGCATCACTCATGTTTTTCTTCTTTGACGAGGAACGGGCCGACCCTTTGGCTCGATGCCCGAGCGGCTGGAAGCTCCCAATGGCTGGCGACTCGCATTTCTGGCCGTGGCAATGCTCAGGGGCCGGTCTTCCTTGACTATCAATTTTGATCTTGTTAGCCTCTAGGGCTGCGTCATCCCGAATTTGACAGGGTCCCAGTCAGAGGCCAAAATCACAGACAAGCACGGTGGATGCAGGGCTATTATTACTTGTATCTGCTCCCTTGAACTAAACGGAAATTACAAAATAATAGGACCGAGTCTTGAGGTGCAAGGTGGCTGGCTGTCTGCTTATTGAAGCCTGGTACCTGATCGCCCCCGGCGGCCAAATCGGAAGACCCCCAAGTCGAACGATGGAGACCAAGCGCAAGACAGGGTCGATGATACACATCACATTGCATTTTGAGACTCGAGGCCTCGCATCCGTGGGTGGCTGCCCAGGTACGGAGTAACCGTCTGGATTAAATTCCGCATTGCCGGAGTTCCTGCATAAAGCACGAACGGACAACTTATACCGCAGTCTCCTCGTGCCTTTCTCCTGTCAGGCGGTATTGACGAATTATGGTGTATAAGCCGAAGTTAATCTTGATTCCTGACTCATGTCTCATAATCTAAGAACCGGATAAGCAACTGAGGTAGCGAACGGTGTGGTCAAAGACAGCCATGGCGGCTGCGGTCCAGAGACACAGGGGAGGCTAAATAAACTCAAGAACCTAATGTGCAGCTGGTACATCCATGATGGCCAGGCGAGTGCCTGGTTGTTCGCAGGTTTTGTCCATGCCTGAGTCCAAGGGAACGCGACTGAATAATCTCCAATCGTTGGCCAACTGCATGATCAGAGCCCATGGCAGTGCAGGAGGAGCTGCAGTCCATCACACCAATCTGTGTGATTTTCTGCTGGCTTCTCACGATTCACCAACAAGCGCAGGCAAGACGGGGCAAGACAGGGCAAGAAAGGGTAAGAAAATACCCGCCGGCAAGTCGACTGGGTTCCCTCGTCATGATCATCCTCATCGGTAATCTTCCAGATCTTGGGTCCTATGGGCGTGCCCTTGCGAGCCCGCACAGTGCGATATGTAGCCCACCAAACAAGAACCGAAGAGGCTCAACCCACAGGAAGCCAACACCAAATTACCCAGTCCAGGGCTCGAAAAGGCACGGAGCAGTCTCGCTCCCGAGTAACCCTGAAGCTAAGGTCATGGGCAAGAAAGCCCCTCAGCAGCGCAAGCACGAGTTCTAGGGTTGAAGACCTGTCAGCTTGCAACCGACACCGTTCAAAATAGTGGGATTATTTGGTGTATCTCGACCAATTACAGCACCGCATAAGCCAAACTCGGTGAACAATGCTCGCACCAATAAGGCAGGATACATCCCTTCCCGTCAGGGGCGTATTTGGCACGCTGCAATCCCGAGTTCAAGCCACCAGGGTCATTGGAAACCGAGAGCGGATCACTTTGTCATGGGTTTCGGCGACGATCTGTTGAAAGTAAAGCCGGCCACCTTCCATATGCGGGACTTTGTGGTCGATAATGCCCAAACCGTTATTGATCGTGTCATCCATGATCCATGTACTTGTGGCAAAGGAGTATATCTCCCTGCACATCAGCTCGGACCACACCAGCTCGAACCCGCGCTAGTGAGTTTGATTTGGAAGAAGCACAGGCTCTTATGGATTTGTTTGCGATCTGGTCCGTTCTACCCATTTCTCCCACCGTATCGAGTGGGTACATCATTCTCTGGAGTTCGTGGTTGTTCCATCGTAACTTTATTATCGTCGACGTGAATGCCGAACATCCGACAGATACCGCTGTGTCCGCAAGCCTCGAAGTTCTTGGCCTTTCCCTTTTCCAGTATGTGCCCTGAAATAAAGGAAAGAAGAAGGGAAGGGGGACAGAGCATCGAACAATAGGGATGATGCGGGTGCAGGATGCGCTATGGTTATGATTACATACATGATGTACTGACCCCCCCCCCCCAAATGCTGAACTTGCCACTCGCGGTACCCCCCAAAATCTTGGTGTATCGCCAGGGTACAAGAGCAGGCTTGAGTTGCGAAGCCCAGTGAACATAGTAAGAAATATGCCATACGGTGGACTATGCTCATTCGATCCTGCAGGCCCTGCAGACTCCTGGTGTTTTATTCAAATAATAATACAGCCCGGGCGATTACAATAGTGTTCCGCTTTGTCGGATGCAAGCCTTGAAGCCCCCGGGTTGTGTTGCGCCTGGATGCATCTAAGGTGCACCTTGTACGTATATAGATAGATATATTCATTCGCCCAGGACTGAGCGACCATGGCACGCAGTAGCGAGAACCCAAAATTCAGCCAAGTTTTCACATTACCAACCAGGATATAAGTATAATTCGTGCAGATGCCACATTCGAGTGGTAGTATATTATCCTTGTACTCTTACGACAACTGCATTCAGCTCTCTCAAGATACCTAAATCAATATAAAAAGTCTCGACTCGAATTAGGAAACTAACAATAATATACCTAAACCATACAGAAACCCCTTATTTTGTGGACTTTCCCCCTTGCTTGATTTCACATATGATCAACTTAATTTAGACACAATTCGTACAATTGGTTAAAGCTGAGATAAAACACATACAAAAAAAAAGGGAAGGGAAAAAGAAGAGACCACGCAAAACAGTTAGCTAACCACTTCGCTGATCTTGCACTGGCCTGCCTCGGTTATAAGAAGATGAGGTAGATACGCAAAAAAATAGAATCACAGTAAATCGAGATCACATTTGACGCCGAAGCTTTCCCAAATCCAATAATCACCGTCCGGTGTACGCGGAATATCTACAAAGGGGTTGTATAGTTAGCTCGCGTATCCAAGGAGAAAAGACGAGGGACCATAGATTGAAACATACCTCCAGATTCTGGCACGCATGTCACCACTGCCAGTGGCAAACAGGTTACCAGTAGGGCTGGGGGCAACTGAGATGACTATTTGGCCAGGTTAGATAACATTTCACGTTGTTTCCCTCCGGTTTTTTTGTTTTTTTTTTTTTTAAAAAAAAAGGCAATAGAATCGGGTATACGAACCAGAGTTTTTGTGTCCTTGAAGCATCATCTGCGCATTTCCAGTGATCGGATCCCAAAACTGAACGCCTCTATCCTTAGAGCCGCTCATTACCCAGTGGCCATCGGGAGTCAAACAGACACTAAGAACGAAGTCCTGATTTTAGGTGTTAGTGTAGGACAAAGTGAAGCGTCACGATGCGCGACGATGGGAAACCACTGTATCTTACCTTGTGGCCCTCAAAGGTCCGAAGACATTTTCCGCCCTTCCCGCCACCACTGTATGCGCGAGGCAGGTTAAGTTCCCAAAGTTTGATGGTCTTGTCTAGACTGCCACTGACAAGGTCCTTTCCGTTCGGTGCAAAAGCAACGGAGTACACGCTGTCCTTGTGGCCATCGGGATTCTCAAGACGCTCGACGAGATAACCGGTAGTAGTGTCCCAGACTCGCACAGTCTTGTCCAGAGAACCAGCGGCAACATAAAGGCCGTCAGGTGACATGGCGACTGTGGTAACGCCGTCCTCGATACTAAGGGTGTAGACAAGCTTGCCTTCTACAATATCCCAGAGGCGCACGGTTTTGTCCCCGCTACCAGAAGCAATATACCGACCATTGCCAGCAAAATCTAGGGAATAGATATCTTGCTCATGGCCAGTAAAAATGTGCTTAATGGTTCGCGAAGCGATATCCCAAACCTACAAGTGCAACCCGGTCAGTAGAGGCCAAACAACAGAGTATTGAAATATAGGGAGCGAAACTCACTCGGATCTGCTTATCTTCTGCGCCCGTGGCTAGGAACTTGCCATCAGGACTGAAGCAGACGCTGCGGATATAGAGATCGCCACTCTTATCGACGTTCTCATCCTGCAGAGTTGCGACGTTCTGGCCGGTGGTCACGTCAAAGATTTGAGCAGAACGATTGCATCCGGTTGCAAGGTACTTGCCGTCGCGGCTGAAACGCACGCAGCAGACAACACTGTCATGGACGAGGTGATGAACAAGTTCGATATCGAGGACACGCTGCACTTCGGGGTTGAAAACAGCGTACCAATCAGCGCCCTCTTTCTTTTGGGAAACCGGCAAGTCATCGGGATTCCAGTTGGCGAGCATGTTTCCAGGGCGGTCGCGGACGACTGCTTGACTTGGAGGAGTCGGTCGATGGAGCTGTGGTGACCCGCGAGGATCCGGGTACGCTAGTTGATGGGTCTGTTGCGGGGTGGCAGGGCCAGGAGGTGCGCGAGGGCGCTTTCCGGGTCCGGGAGAAGCTGTGGGAGGTGGAGGACCGTATCCTACAATATATTGAAAACAATGGTCAGATGTCAGATAATCTGTTTTCAAACACAGTTAAAACATACCGTTCACAGCAGTGCCAGGCTGATATCCTCCAAAAGAGCCCTGCGGTGGTTGCGGTGCTCCTGGTTGAGTCGCTGGGGCAGGCTGTTGAAGGGTATGCTGGGGTGGCTGCTGATCCTGGGGAGGGGGAGGGGCAAGACCGGGGCCACTACCTCCTTGATTCGCCATAATACCACCAAACAAATTGCTGGGACCATGGCCCAATGCAGGCGGGGGCGCTTGAGAAGGACCACCGTGCGCTGCAGGGCCGGCAACATGGGAGGAAACGGGTTGCACGCCACGCGATTCAAGCTCGTGTCGCAAGATGCGGATTTCTGCTTCATAACTGGAGAGCAATATCGGGGTTAGTTTATTTGCATGTCAAAGGCAGCAATGCAAAAGGCAAGAGGCATGCATACTCTTGTTTCATCTTCATCTGTGCCTGCTCAAGCTGAAAAACCTTCTGACGAATCATCTCCATTTCCTGGAGCTGCCCGGTTACTGCAGTATTATACGTCAGTAAAGCTCGTCGCAAAGTCAATTGGGCGAATTCTTCTCAAAGCGCGATGTGAACCTAGCACGCATCCTGTCCACTCCCCGATTGAGAGGGATTGCTATGCGAGAGATGGAAGTGGACGTACACTGATGCTCGAACTCGCCAGTACTCCTCGACTGATTGTCAAATTCCTGGCGCAACTGATCCAGCAACTCATTGAGGCGAGAGTTAGGAGCAGGAACCATCCCGCGATGTGCGTTGTACATGATGTATGGTAGTTGTGAGGGTCTGCGCCCGACCAGACGAGGGAAGACTTGTTAGGAGCAGGAAGGTGGTCAATGCTGCCGCATTCAACGCACCCCTAGGAGCTCGCGACAAGGGACGCGAAGGGGGTGATAAAGGAATACACGAGCCCAGAGCTGTGCAGCAGGGCAGAGAAAAAGAAGGATGCGATCCAGGGGAGGGTAGTAATGAGTGGTGGGAGATGAGAAGATGAAGAGGTCGGATTCGTAGAGTTAGGTTGGGTTGGGGCCCGTTCGGAGATGCAATCGTCTCAAGGCGGGCGGCTGCGCTCTTGGCTCTGGCGCCAGAAGCGAGCGGCAGCCGAAAAACGAGTGGCGCCTGGCCGGGAGTAGACGCCCGTCACTGCTGAGGCTGGAGCATAAGTGCATTGGTAAGCAGGAAATATGCACACTGAATAATAGTGCACAATGTGGGGAAGACGGCAGCACGGATTCCGCCTGGTGTGATGCGAGACTTGCTTCTCATAGGCCGGTGAATTTTATTTAGAACGCCCAGGAGAACCTCCTTGTCCCAGAAGTTCTCCTGTTGAGACCTCCTCTTTCTCTCCAGCATTGGATAATCCCGACTCTCTGCCGTCGATTCTCTCGCGCGCACCCCCTTCCAACAATGGATATCGCTCTTGAAATCTGGGACACGGTCATCGGGGACCGCCTCTATTCGGCTCTCCTCCCTGCCTCGCTATCCTCGAGTCTCTCTGTCCCCGGTTTTCCGACTGCCGCCAACAGCACTCTTTCGCTTTTCGGCGCAACAAAACCGTTTGTCTATGAGCCTGCGACGAAGCTCATTTACCTAGAACCTTCCAAATATGCCTACATGAGCGCGTGGCCGCGAAACAACATCTATCGCCAATTCTCAAGCTTCTTCCTGATTGTCTGGTATGCTAGTGTCCACCACCCATTTCAGCTTGTCTACAAACCCCAGTCGCTAACTTCTCTCTGCGCCACAGGATTTTCGGCTTTATTGTCTACTTTATTTCCGCAACTCTCTCATATATGTTCATCTGGGATAAGACGACTGTCAAACATCCGAAATTCCTCAAAAACCAGATCCCTATGGAGATGGCGCAAACTATGCGTTCAATGCCAATCATGTCTTTGTTGACAGCGCCATTCTTAGTCGCCGAGGTTCGAGGTTACGCCAAACTCTACGATACGTTCGACGAGGAACCGTTCCCCTACTACAGTATTCTGCAATTCCCTCTGTTCATCGCCTTTACCGATTTCTTTATCTACTGGATCCACCGCGGCTTGCATCATCCCCTTATCTACAAGACCTTGCACAAGCCTCACCACAAGTGGATTATGCCTAGTCCTTTTGCGTCCCACGCGTTCCACCCCCTTGATGGCTGGTCCCAGAGTGTTCCGTACCACCTCTTCCCGTTCGTCTTCCCATTGCAAAAGGCAGCCTATGTTGTCCTGTTCGGTTTCATCAATATTTGGACTGTCATGATCCACGATGGTGAATATGTCGCCAATAGCCCGGTAATAAACGGGGCAGCCTGCCACACGATGCATCATCTATACTTCAACTACAACTATGGTCAATTCACTACCTTGTGGGATCGCATGGGTGGCAGCTACCGAAAGCCAAACGAGGAGTTGTTCCGTCGTGAGACAAAGATGGGCGAGGATGAGTGGAAGAGGCAGACCAAGGAGATGGAAACCATCCTCAAAGACGTCGAAGGTGAGGATGACCGCAAGTACCTCACGGAAGAGGCCAGCAAGAAAAACCTTTGAAATATCCATCTGATCATACAATGGATCAAGGACCATGGAGTGAATTGTATTTGAGAAAGCTCCCAGTTGTTAGGGCGTGCCTCACTCATTTTACTATATTCCGTCTCAAGTTGCATGAGCCGATGACTCCCTTTTCGGGGTGACACGAGGTTGACGTTTTCTTTTACCCTTGCCTTCTCTCTTCTTTCGCAATCGTTTTGCGAATTACACCCCTAATGTCACACTGTATTAACACCTTCAAGTATTTATATTAATAATTTTACTAAAACTCTCTTTTTTTTACGTGCCATGGCGTGTATGTGATGCACCAATACCGTCACAATTCGGGATACAGTGCGGCGCCCTTGGACTTTAGACTTACTCGCCGCAAGGGAAGGCATTTTTGAGTGTACATAGCCTAAATGGAAAGATATCTCGCAAGTTCAGATAAACATACACATGGACTTTTTACCCAAGAACTCTTGAACAAAGATCACTCGGATTGCACGCTATTCGTTAAGCGATAATTTCTTTTGTCCATGGCACTTAGTATCGGTCCCATATGTTCAGGCTACACAAATAATTTCAGGAAACATCCGAGGTTATATATTGTATTATTCTTCCTGTTTTGCCTAAATTTATTTTACACGACACCTGCTTATACGAATCGCTATGCACACTTGGGCCAAACGATCCAGAGCACAAACAAAAAAAGTACAAGGCCGAGGAATTTAAGGAAAGCTGGGCTATTTCGTGGACGGGCTACCTAGGTAAGGTAGCGTCGACGGAATACCCGAAAACCTGAGGTTGTCACCACCATACATCACGAGATATCAGCGGTCCCATCAGCCTCTGCATCAGCAACATCCAAATCGCCATCGCCGTCTGCACCCATAGGCGCTCTCTCCTCAGTGTTAGCAGGGGGAGTTGGCGCATTGGTCCCCACGGGTGTTGCGTCGGCCATGGTATCAGTGATAAAAGACTCCTCCACGGCGGATTTGCGGCGGAAAACACGTAGCCAGCGCTTTCCCCATTGGCGGATGATTTCATCCTCGGGCAAATTGCCGCTCCCATCGCCACGCTCCATGAGCTGGTCATTACTACCCCCGGCAACTGAGACGACAGAGTCTTCTATCACCTGGAAAAGCGCATGCATATCTTTCTTTTCGCGATTGAGTGTCTCGTCAAGCACGCTTAGCTGTGGCTCATAGAGGCCGGGTTGGGTGCGTGCCGCGACAATCTGGCGGAGGCGGTTGGTGACTTTACCGACAGTGGCAGAGATCATTTCAAAGACATGCGTCCTTGCAAGGATTGTTCCCGCATTAAGCTGGTCGACCAGGGCCCATTCGATAACGGAGAGAGGTGTTATGATTGTGTAGTTAAGAAGCTTGTCAATGATATTGATACCAATCCCAGGTTGATCGGCCCAGTACTCCATAACTGACGTGATTATCTGGCGGCGTGCAGCAGGGGATTTTGGCCCGATGGCTAGCAGACGTTCCTTGTTACGTTCAATGCAAGAGAGGACGTGAGAGAGCGATTTCGAGCCAACGAAGCAAATAGCAGTGACGAAAGCATCAGTCGAAGGCAGTAGCGGGCTCTCAACTCCCAGCCCTGTTGCTTGCTCTTCTATCGCAGCAATGAGGGGTTGAATTTCATCGTCAGTGGCCTTTTTGCGAACCAGTTGCATAATTTCTCTGCCTTCATTTGCGTACGGCATTGCTGGTAGTGAGAATATTAGTATCTGACTAAAAATCCAGTTTCACGAGCCAGCTCAGCTTACTATCAGACATGTATTTGAAGTCAGGAGTATCCTTTTCTTTCCCTTCCGTGATAAGCTCTTGGTACGGATCTGGGAGCGTTCCTCGAATGCGCTGAGCAAAACTCAGTCGGATCTCCTTGTCTAGGGCACCGTGAATGAATGCCATCCGCGGATGTACAATGGGAAGCTCCAGGTCTTCGATCCTGTTCCAGAACTTTTAGCAGGGTCATAATACGCAGATCATGCCAGTAAAAACTAACCATTCACTCCATTTCCAGGTGAAGCCGAAGTTGCTCAAATGGTGTGTGAACCAATCCAAGAATCGATGACTTAGGTCTAAGTCAATGGAGTCAAGACTACGGTAGAGAAAACGGATTGCACGGCCCAAACTTGGCGCAATGGCGGCCGGAGCGATCTTGCAACATTCTGTAAGAACGGAATGGTAATAGACGAGCTTGTGCTCCGGGGAGGGTAGCTGGAAAAGCTGTGAGAAAACAGCATCCACAGCCACGTCCTCCGGTTTCCATGTCGGGCGATCACCTGGCAGGTCGCGCAATCTATCGAATGGAGTCGCCCGTTTCACAAAGATGTTGGGTGTGAAATAACAGTCGAGGTCAATCAAGAACTTTGCGGTTGCAATGCGGTTAAAGTCCATGATGTTAATTGTATCAACTAGGGCATCCCTTATCAGAGAAGACGTGATATCTGATGTAGGCGGGACTGTTTCGATTTCCTGGTCACCATACACTGATAGGTAAACCTCTGGGAAAATCGCCCTAGATCCGTTTTGCACTGGGTTCGGTATCGTTATTTCAGGGAAAACATGTTTCGGGCCGTCTTCGAGACGCCTCGACTCCTCGTCCCCATCCCTTACGTGGTTCCATGGCCGAGGGAGGCACGCCAGTTCCCAATCTCGAGCCGACTCCGCTTGTAGCTGGCTTTGAAGTAAGCTGATAAGGCTGGGAACAGTGGTTGACTTCTGGGTATCGGGTCCGAAGGGATTCACTAAATCCACAAGCGTATGCGGAGTAGATGCGATAATGTCTGTTTTTTCCAAAAGTCCGAGAGCCTGGCTTTCGAACCCGCTAGCTGGGGAGGCCATAACGTAGGGAATCGTGTAGAGAATAATTTTCACAAGCTCTAAGCCGATCAACTGGAAAAGAAAAAATTGCGTCAGTGCATTCGCAGGCCACAAGGATACAGTCACCTACGTCTTCGGAAGAAGCTGTCTGAAGGTCTACGGCGCGGGAGAATAGCTCCTCCAAGACCGCAAAGACACCGTCCCCTTCAAAGATGCATTGTAAACAGCCCAGAAAGCGCAAAAACAGCTTAACTTCCCGCCAGGCGCCAGTATTGACATGGCTTTGGAAGCGCTCAACTGTTCGTTTCAGGACGTCGGCCGCGAGCTCTGACTTCAATGTGTTGACAACAAGGACGGTTGTGGCGACGAACGGGATTTTTAACGGCTGCTCCAAAACACTACAGTCATGATGGTGTCAGTATAAAAGCAGCAGAGCGGCGGTTCAATAAAGGACACTGGCAAACGTACAGGTCGAGCGCAATCTCAATGAAGTTATCCCTTAACTCCTCATCCTCGTAATTCTCAGCCACGCTTTTCGCAATACTTAGTGCATCATCCTCTGCCCTTCTAGCGGCCTAGAAGTATAGTGTAAGCAAGACCAATGGCCACTACCTCTAAAGCGCAATAACATTTAACAGGCATACCGATTCAGCGATTGTGAGAAGCTGCCGTCGAACTTTGACAACCAAAGGCTCTTCATATCTGCGTCTCTGGCGACGGTCGTAATCATCATCATCTATTTATCGGCAATTACCAATTAGTGGAAAGGAATTGAGAAGCAAAAAAAGGACAAACAAGTCGCATTTTCAGCTTCTTACCTCTATAACGGCGTTTGCGCCCACCTCCTCTATGGCCGTGGTTTCGGCGTTCGTAATCAGCCATGATTTCGTGCTAATAAGAGCGGCGTCTGCAAGAAAGATCTTGTGGATGACCAAGTGGTAAGATCCACTCAGTTCTGCAGACACGGTTCGGTGTAAAAGGCCGTTTATCGGACTTGTAGCTTAAATCGCGTACGTCAAGCAGCAAAAACACCGGGGAGCTCGGGACATGGGATTATCCGAGCCGTTGCTTATCTAACCAGAGTTCTGGGCTCTACCTACACCTTTATATTCGAAATTTTTCTATAAAAAGGCTCGGGGATTTTCTTTAGGGGAAGAGTTCGTTCACATAGGCTACTCATCTCATGAAAGCATCAGAGAGCCTCGAAAACATCATGTGCTGAAACCGATCTCCGCGTACCGTACCGTCTGCTGGGCACTGGTTCACCGGATTCGAATTGGGGGAACACCAACGAGGCCAAGGATGTATGACTTGGATTGGGTAAAGCAACAGGAGATAAAAAGATCTTGTAAGCGACAGGAGTATGCAAATATGCACGTGAGAAAAAATATGATGAAGAACGGGGATTTCTAAAGCGGTAAGTCGGGGGGGAATAAACCTCCAACACATATATTCAGAGCACGGTCACAAGTACACATATCATGTGCATCCAAGCAATAAAAAAAAAAAAAAGAAAAAGAAAATCATCATGATATCAAACCCATGTGTAGGTATTCATCTCTTCTCCCTGTCTTTCCATAAATCTTGCGGCAATCTGTATCCATGGCCCATCGATCGAGAAGTGAAGCTGCGCAGATTTACATCCCGAAAGGCAGACAGACTCACGCAGAAAGGGTATCACTTTTTTCCTCCCAAGAGCTGTCTCAGACACCTCAATAACTCCAGGCTATGACATCGCAACATTCCTACCGCCCCATTCCTCTGAACCTACGGCGGTTCACCGTACCATTTAGAGAACTTTTCTGTCGTCGAAAGGTTCATCACGCCTTCTCGTTCGCTCGAATCTTTTTTTTTTTTTGTTTTCCTCTCTTTTTTTTTCCCGAATGTATTTTGTTTTCCCTCGAACCGATACAGAGGCCAGCTCCTGGATGCCCCGCCAATGGATTAGGTCTACAGATGTAAATAAACCTCTGCTAGTTCAAAAACCACCAGATGCATGGAAATGAGGGTGCACAGCATGGCATCAAATCTTCGCGAATATGTGCACGAAACAATGCACGATAGAAAGCGCGTAATTCATTAACACTGCACCATTGACTCAATCAAGGTGTGCCATCATTTCCTCTTTTGTGAGAGGCTTAAAGTCGTCAATATATAGTCCGCGGGATTCGAGCTCTGGCCGTGTGTGTGGTGGGACAATTCGATTGTTCATTGAAGGTGCAATTGAGAGTTCTAGAATCCGAATCAGCATTTCCTCTTGGTTCCTCTCCTTGAATACATTACGCCATTCATGATAATGGGGTAGGGAATCCTGACGCACCGTGTCTAGAAAAGTCGAAGAGATTTGGAAGATCCCTGGCTGTCCCGTTAGGGTGCCGCGAATCCGGTAAACGGGTGTTTGGATCCCTAAGTTCATCGAAGAATGGGTGGCACATTGCTTCTATAGCAGAAAGGCGCTGGGTTGGTGTGTATTCCAGCAGAGCAGAAATCAGATCGATAGCCTCATGCGGAGCTCTTCGGAAAACCTAGGGGCAAAGTCAGCTTGCAATCCTTCGGGCGAATGCGGGGTAGTATGGTTATACCTTATTGAAGGGGTGAGGCTTGATTTGAGGGAATTTATGCTCCATATAATTGGGGTTCATCGTACGGATCTGTTCCCGCGTAGGCGTGCCGAGAACTTTGATGATCTCGACCAGTTGGTCGATTCCTGACTCTCCGGGAAAGAGGGGTTGCCCGAGCATCAATTCCGCCATTACACAGCCAGTAGACCATACGTCTGAGATACGTCAGTGTACGTCTTTTAAGAATAGACCAGAGACAAGAAGAGTATTACCAATTTTGGTGGTATAATTCGTAGCACCGAAAATCAACTCGGGTGCTCGATAGTATCGTGAGCAAATGTACGATACGTTAGGCTCATTCTCGACCAAGATTTTAGCAGATCCGAAATCGCATAGTTTTAGTATACCAGTTGCGGGGTCGAGGAGGAGGTTTTGAGGCTTGATGTCACGGTGGCAGATGCCTTGTGAATGGATGTAGGCCAGAGAACGAAATAGTTGGTAGATGTAAACTTTCACCTCCAACATCGGCATAGTCGTCTTCAACTTGTTGAAATAGCGAGAAGCCCGGTAAACGGTTTCGGGGACATATTCCAAGACGAGGTTTAGGTACACTTCGTCCTTCTGTGATGACATTATACCGTGGTTAGCTTTGGAATGCACAGAAGACGGATCGGACATTCAGATAAAGGGAGCATACTCTCTCGCCATTCGAGTAGTAGAAGGCCTTCAGCTCGACAATATTAGGGTGGCGCACAATCCTCATGATCTGCAATTCACGATTCTAATGGGCCGTTAGCAAGGGGAAGCCGAGCCATAATCTGTGCATGATATGACGACAGCAAAGATGGGTACATACCTTGAAACGCTTATCCTGGAGGACCCGTTTGATGGCAGCATCCTCGCCGCTGGGCATCATTTTCGTCTGAAAAACAACTCCGAACGACCCATTGCCGACGATTTTACATTGCGAATATTGTATCTCTTTCGTTTCTCCCGTTAGTCCATCTTGGACTTTCTCTCGGACGACTTCTGTACGGGAGAGGAACGGAGTCAGCGGTCGAAATGCATACACAGGCTCAGGGCAATTGCAGCCGACAAGAGATCAGATCCTTACCACCCATGCGCAAGTTGGAAAACACCCCAGACCGATTCTGTGACATCACGGAGTGTCTTGGGAGGGGACGGCGTGGAGAAGGTCGGGCGGACGAGTGCTATCGAGATTATGGCGGGCTGGACTTTAATAGCGGATGGCGGGAAAGGATGTGAGAGTCAGGGCGTGAGGTCCGTTTTGGGCAGACTGTGGCCGGTGGAGCACAAGTCGGGAGGAGTGCGTTGGATGGGCGGAACGTCTAAACGGGAGGGAAAGTGAGTGGAGGTCGGCGAGAGATGAAAGGTTGAGAAGCATTGAGACTTGTGGGCTCGCGAACCTCAGACCAAGAACCAAGGGACGTTGGTAGGGCGCCAAGAGTGCAGACGCAAGGCCAGGGAGCACTCCGAGCGGCAGGTAGACGAGGTGTCGAATAAGTCGATAGTGGGCACTTCTCCGTTCGGGGAGGGAACAAGGTAATAAAGTAGGAGGGGAAGAGGGGGGGGGGGGGTTGGGAAGAAAGAGAATAAAAAAGGAAAAGAAGAGAGAGCTAATTCGAGGAACAGGTAGAGAGATTAAGTCACAGCGAACCAGACAAGAGCAGGGGGAGATGCAAAGAAGGGTGGGTTGACGGGTCAGGTATTATTAAAAAAGAGGATGGGTCGGGGGAGGGAAGAGGGAGAGAGAGGAAGTGAGCAGGTGACGTTGATGGAGCGACGAAGCCCAAACACGCGAGGGCTGCAGGAACGCGGGAATAAAGCACCGGAGGAGAGGGAGGATGGGAATGAGAGTTATCCAAATGCCACCTTCTACACAGCGTCTGGGTTCCAACAAGCTGGAAAGGCGCCGATAAGAAATTTCAACTTTGGGAAAGGCAATAATGCGATCGATCTCTCTATTTGGGGAGGCCCCAAGACTGATTTGGAGTGGGAAAAGCAAAGTGAAGTCG
Organism: Aspergillus sp. PM3604; assembly: GCA_025768815.1. Classification (NCBI taxonomy): domain Eukaryota; kingdom Fungi; phylum Ascomycota; class Eurotiomycetes; order Eurotiales; family Aspergillaceae; genus Aspergillus; species Aspergillus sp. PM3604. The sequence goes on along the minus strand of JAMFNW010000108.1, from coordinate 962 downwards.
AAGACGCTGTCCAAGTATGTGGGCGACTTGAAGCGTTCGGAGGCAGAGGGGCGGAACTGGGATTGGGAGTGGCCCACGGCCGACTGGGTGAATTTAGTTAAGAGGAGTTGACTACTAGTAGGACGTTGCCAATGCTGAGCACAGAGCTGTGGCAGTGTGTGGAGGAGGCAAAAAAGATGTGTGATTCCTACTATTATTCGCATCGTCTGGATCGAAGGATTTCTGTTTATGGCCGCCGGCATAAGGATAGCAAATTTTACACAATAGCGTTGGCTTTTCAGATAATCAGCAGAAAACACACGAGTCGGTCACCCAGTACCTCCCTGCCCGGAGTCGCCCTGTCATTTGAGAACGAAACATGGTCAGGTCGATGGTACTACGATCTCCTACTATTATTTTCACTTGTTGGCTGCGGTTCTCTTTGACTCAACATCCTGGGGACACGGTACAACTCGGTACCTTTTCTGACTCTAGAGGGCAGTGATGCCCCGTCTGTGATGGAAGTCAAAAAAGAGGGGTTTTGCTGTGCCAGTACTGTATTAGTAATTACCATACAGTACCAAGGTCATGGGAGAGGTCGGGAGGTATGACGCTATGGGAGGAGTTGCCCTTGCCGAAAGCAAGGTAACTGCTGCGAGACCCATGGATACAAGCAGTTTATTGCTCGTGGGCAGGCCCACCAGGAAATCGGCTGTAGGAGACAGCAATTGGAGTAGATAGATTTTGACTCCAGCCCCTCCTGGCTTTTAAGAAAAGAATGAAGCAGGAAACAGAGCTGCAGTGGTTGGATCCTCAGGCCTTCCAAAAGCTCCAGGTCCTCTGCAGAGGCCCAGAGGAAAGAGGTCGATCACTCAATGACGGGAGCGGCTGATGTGGAGCCACCGGGATTGGGAAAGACACAAAGTGGGTAACCAATTGCTGCAGTGGGAGAATGCCCCATACAAAAGGCCAGATGACCATGA
>JAMFNW010000107.1:0-58670 GCA_025768815.1 Aspergillus sp. PM3604 | reverse complement strand
CATCGTATGAAGACTCGGGCACGGGAAAGAGATGCGGAGCCACTGAAAAGGCGGCTCAACGGTTTGCATGCGCAGTCAAATGAAAATATCGCGAAGAGAAAGGCTCTGGAGAGTCAAACCGAGGAGATCGAACCAGAAATCACCAATCAGGCTGTGAACGAAGCGCAGCTCAAAGCTTTAGTCAATGAGCTTAATCAGTTGACCGAAAAAGAAGAGACCAAAGCTGCAGATGAATCCGAAATGGATGTGGATGATGTGGATCAAGGGCTAGGATCGGAACCCCCCCCCTTCGCACAGACCCGAGAAGATAATGTTCCGATGGACGACAGTGACGAGCACACCCGAGAATTATGCGGATATGGGGTATTACATACACACGCACGATTTATTAAAACGCCCGGCAGTTAAGTCGAAGGAGCAACTATCACTAATCTACAGAATATTTCAAAATCATTTTCGCTGTCAATGACATCCGCGTTGTTTTGGAACCCTAATGCCAAGTGACGCTGGCATGTAGTTATATGGATTATGTATTTTTTTATGCGCGGATGTCGATGCGTTTTGTATGGTAAATCAAAGTCACATGAATACTGCGCCCGAAAACTGGTGGTATGGTGATACAAAGTCTATGTCGGATTCCAGGCGGTGGACTAAGCGGGTCGATGACCAATCACCACCACAGCTTCAGCGATAGCTCAAAGGGGCAAAAGTAATGATATTCCAGTGCATGAAAAAGGTCTAAAATACAGGCAATCTGGCGGATTCTAATACATCCCTTGATACGCTTCTATCTTACCTAGTTGGGTAGGTATGTGATGATTAATATGGGTGGCTGATCAACATGGTGGTTTACCGGTCTGAGCGGTAAGTGATTCTTGGCGGTCATCGTTCGACAGTCTAGAACTCCTCACGTGCCGCGCGCGAGAACTATTGATGTCATCTGTGCGGCGGGGATCTATATAGTGCTCAGTGCCCCAAGCCCCTCTTTTGAAAAGAGACTTGAAAATACAAAAGTGTTGGAAACAGGATCCACAGTAATAAGATACTGTAACATCCAACTTCGCTAGATAAGAAATGTTATTATACAAACTTTGCCATTATTACACCCAAGCGCTATAGTGCCATCTTTGGCTGTTGAGGAGGTGGGCAGATAGTCATGAGGGATCCATAACTCTCTGCGACCTTGAATAGCAACCCAGCGACCTAGCTGTAGAGACACCTCAGTTTTTATTTCAGAGGAATTTAAGGACAAGCTTTCATGCCAGGCTTGGATATTGAAAGTTCCAAGATTAGTAATCAGATGGGGCAACTTCTTCGAGAATGCAATTCTTGTAACCATTCCTTTAGTACTTAAAGTATGCTTGAGGGTGCCGGTGGCAGGATCCCAGAGCTTGATGGTCTGATTACTAGAGCCGGAAGAGCCGGACGCCAGCAGCTGGCCGTCTGGTGAGAAGGCAACTGATTCAACAGATCATTCAGGCCCTCCAGAGTTTGTAATTCTGGACTCCAAGTTTCTTCCACTCTTGGGTCTCTAGATATCCATTCAGGAAGCTCTCTTTCAAAATTCCCCCTGGTTATTACCATCTTTGGCGCGAAGGTTATTGCGGAAGCATAAAGCTGAAGGGGCGCAATATCTACTATCTGACTATTCTTTAGAACGAATCGCTTGGCGTCCTGTAGGAACTGAGACCTCTTAGTATCCATGTCACCCTATAACTGTTAGTGCCATTAATCACATTGAAAATTTGGTAGACTTACTTGTATTGCCGACTGTAAAGCACCAATATCGTCCACAACTTCTGATATGTGACCTAAGATGCTCATTACCTCCACCCAATGAAGGAAGTGTTCTTTGAGGAATGCTAATATATCACCAATCTGGCCCATTTGCTCTTCGTTGTGTGTTAAATGATGGGTCCAATAGCAACAGGAGTACTGCATGTCTGGTGGTAAATAGTAGTTAATGGAGTTAGGATCAATCGCACTGCGCTCGGTTCCATAGCTTTTAAGATTGCATATATCCTTCTTGAGGTTCGTGCGCATGACAGTCAGACACCTGATCAATAAGATCTGGTTCATTTCTTTCTTGGCAACCCAAAATGGAGATTTCCCACGAGTGTCGGAGTCAGGAAGGAAGTCGCGAAATGATAGATGGAAGAGCCTCACTGGCAGGGTCTTATTATTTGGTATACTCAAGACCGAGTGCAGTGAATTTAGCCTGGTATTAATCGAAATCATGGAGATATCCATGAACTTTGAGAGGAATGTAACTGATAATAGGCTCTCAAGAAGAATAATTGTGCCGATAACATCTTGAACCTCCTGAACCAACTGTATTTGTCTTGTCCCACTATATTTGGAGACGAGGCGGTTCAGTACTGGAAGATATGTTCCATCCAGCTTTGACCCTTGATTCTGATATCTTAGGATCTCAGTAAGTCATTGCTCAGAGTCCAGGTTGTGATCCTCGAACAGACGACAGATGGTGGCAGCAAAGATAAACAGTGGAACGGACATCATAATAAGGGTCTGGATATTCACATAGCCAGGCTAGTCTGAAGACAGGGATCGCTCATGCCTTATTGCAACAAGTTTTTTCTCCAAAAACAAGGATATGCCCCGCTCTATTATATGCTTGGGTACCTCATCGAGGATTAGATCTTGATGACCAACTGTTCTGAAGCCTAATCTGATAGGCAGTTCAGGTCGACTGGTAATAAAAAATCGCAAGCACAGAGAGCTGCACTCCTGAACACGTGGTAAGAGCTGGAGGATGACTTGAATATCATGGTCATGATCACATTCATCTAGTGCATCAACCACAATTACCAGATGTGAGCTCCGAAGTTTGAACTGGTTTAAGTTATAGAGTGGTTTATGAATCAGCTCATCAAATTGCTCCTTCAGTGGTTTAGCTGAAATTATTGGATTATCCCGAATCACCTGTAGGATAGCAGCGCGTAGTTCCGGGATCCTGATCAGTAGCTGCTTGCTGATGGTTGGGAAGAACCGAGCCGCGTTGCCACGATCTCCTTCACCATTCTTGAAGAAGAAGCTCGCCCCCAGCAATCCTTCCTTCTGAAATGCCTTTGCCATAGTGCGTGATATTGTGGACTTGCCCGTCCCGGCCAAACCATTTTCCTTCTGATGAGGCAGCCCACTTTTGGATATCTTCCAGCAGCTCTTTTCGGGTCCCTGGGAAGCATTCTGCTTCATGTTGGTCTATATATGTTCCGAATTCAGCTCCTGCGGCAATTGGTAACTGTTTCAGGTCAAGACTTGAATGAAGATTTTCAATGCTCTTGGATATATTGCCTAATTGGCTTTTGATCCCTACCAAATACCATTAAGCATAACAATTAAGTTATTAAAGGGATTTAGAACTAACCATCCAAAACTTCACTAGCTTTTCGCTCAGCCTTTACCCGCTGAGGGATTATTTGACACAAGAGGTCTTTTGCATATGCAGCTGCCATCATGGCAGCCCAGCCTTGCCATTCCTTGCTTTTATGCGAGTCGGCATAGTCACAAACGCTGCGGATAACCAAGCAAGGGAAATGGTTCATCAATCCTGCTGCTTCCATTTCAAAGCATAGAATATCCTGCTCCGCGGCTAGCTAGTCGCGGAAGATCGCATCTTTAATCACGCTGTTCCCAGATGCTATCAAGTCATAGTGAGTAGCACGGTCATCTTCCTCGTCGGTTCGCTCTGGTCGCTGAATCAACTTTGAACAGTCACAGGACTCGCCAGTGATTACTCCTCCCAATTACTAGGGACTTACAAGATAATAAGATAATTAGAATAGTAGATACAGTAAAAATTAAGTTATAGGGCTGAAAGTTATAAGGTTATATTAATTAGTCCCTTATAGAGTATCTCTAGTACTAATTCAGGGGTATCTTTAGACATGCACAACCCGTCCCGAAGTCCTGAATCCGACCCGCCCCGAACCCGCACTAAACTTAATATAGTAATAAAATTACCTAAATAGTAACGACTTAGGGCTATTATAATAAGCCCCATCCTGTTTAGGTAATTTTATTACTATATTAAGTTTAGTGCGAGTTCTGCGGGTATTTACGGGGCGGGTTTAGCAAGGCCTTGACCCGATCGGGTTGGGGTGCATAACGCCTCAACCCGCCCCGACCCGACCCGTATGCATGTCTAGGTATCTTAATAGTATTCTATAATAACTACTTCCCTGTCACGTAATAATCAGCCCAGATTATAACTTATAAAATCTAGGGTATTAGTCTTAGTATTAGATTATAAATAGCTTCATCTTCAAAAGTTGGTATATAGTTATATAGGGGGATTATATCAGTAATATTTTATCTTAAGTAATTATATAATTTTTTATAAAATATTCTAGATATTTATAAAATAAAAAATTAAATTAGCTAGAAACTAATTTACTCTATAATAAAGTCTCTTTACTTTATAAAAAATATGATTTATAATTCTTTATCTCCTATTTTAGGTACATTATACTCTTTCATATAGACATGCATACGGGTCGGGTCGGGGCGGGTTGAGGCCTCAGTCACCCCAACCCGATCGGGTCAAGGCCTTGCTAAACCCGCCCCGCAAATACCCGCAGAACCCGCATTAAACTTAATATAGTAGTAAAATTACCTAAATAGTAAAAACTAGGGTTATTAGAATTAACCCTATCCTATTTAGGTAATTTATTTACTATAATAGGTTTAGTGCGGGTTGGGGCGGGTTGGGGCGGGTTGTGCATGTCTACTTTCATACTATTTATAATAACCCCTAAGGCTAAGGACCTTATCATGAGTATTTATTAAAATATTTAATTTTAAATTCCATAACCAAAATATATATTTCCGGGTGTGACTGTGCACAGACTTGTGGTGTTTAAGTGTAGTAATTCTTAAAGTTATACTAATATACTTAATTATAATATAGAGTTTCTCTAGTATTCTATAGTCCTAGCCATAGAGCAGTAGATTTATTAGCTGATAATATATGTGTTCTCTAGCACATACCCTTTTCAACATAATTTTCTTTATCCTCTTCCGTTTGATCATCACCCATAAGAATAATGCCTTGTAAAATATTGTTATTCCGCTTAATAGATGTCTTCCGCGCCGGAAGACCTGTCCTGAAGAAGACGTCAATTTGCTCGAGGGTAAGCTTACCCGTTTCCGGAACCAGAAAGTAGACAAGGGTCATATAGACGATGGACAAGCCGCCGTAGAAGTAGCCAACGCTACTCCCCATGTTGCCGTACTTCTCGTTGATCATGTACGGGGACCAGAACGCGCTCGCAAAACTGAACACCTGGTAGGCCATGGACGCGAAGGCCTGGCCGTACGACCGATGCGCGACCGAGTGCATCTCGGCGGACGCCACCCAGGCGCAAGGTGCGACGCACGCGGCGAAGATGAAGGCCCAGATACACAGAAACACAATAATGACGAGCTGCGAGGCGCGGGCCGCCTGGCCGAGGCTGCTGCCAACAATGGCAAAGAGGAGCATCGACGTCGCCATTCCAATGGAGCCCGAGAGCAGAGACATGCGTCTTCCCAGCTTCTCCACCACCACTGGGCCAGGTAAGGTGCCGGCCAACACACACCCGCCCATTATGACGTTGACCAGATATGGATTGCCGATGCCGACGGCCTGTAGGAAGACGGCGCCGTACGGAATCACGAACGCGAGACCTGTGACTCCGATCCCGCAGAGGATGAGGCACGCAATCAGCGTTCGTCGAATTTGGGACTGGTGGAAAATCTCGATGAACGATGGGTGCACCGGCAGTTCCTTCTCCAGGTCAATTTTCACTGCCCTGACCTGAGCTGTGATGGCGTTAGAGGCAGGATCCAGCCGGTAGAAGCGTCCAAACGCCTGCCGCGCCTTGTCGTCCTTTTTCTTGATCAGGAGCCAGCGAGGCGACTCCGGGAACACAAACATGCCGAGTCCAAACACCAGCCCGATCGGAATTTGGCAAGCAATTGGCGTCTTCCATGCCCAGCCACTGGAGATCCTCGACGATCCCAGGCAGACGGCGCTGGCCGCTAGGTTTCCCAACGAATGCCCGAAGTTATACAGCGAGACCAGAAAACCTCGAGATTGCGGCGGCGCGCATTCGACGCCGTAAATAGGGCCAATGGTGAATAACAGCCCGAGCCCCACAGCACCGATGCTCTTGCACACGAGATAGTTGGCGAAGCTGCCAGCCGTCCCTAGCATCCCCGCCGCGCCGATAATGGAGATGACTGCGCCTATCTGGATGGCCGTCCGACGGCCCAGATAGTCGGAGGCGGAGCCAGAAAAGTAGCCTCCGACACCGAGGAAGAGATACGTGATGCTAATTAGCGATTGCTGCGTCGCAGTCAACTGACAGTCTTCCACCATTGCTGGGCCACTTGCCCCAGTTGCTGCTCCTGTCTTGCTGGCATCGTCGTTCGGAATCATCTGACACGATCCAATTGCTTTGCGGTACGAGGGCATCAAGAGGACCACGCCGCCAAAGGCCGTGTCGAAGTTGCAGACGAAGGCCGCTAGCGAGACCCACACAGTGAAGAGGACCTGGACGGGACACGCCTTCTGCTCGCTGGCAGCTACATACTGCTGGGGAGGCTGACCGCGCTCTTCCAGAGCGTCGCTGGGCTGCTCGGAAATAATATTGTCCTTCTTGTCGTTTGGCATCTGCATATTTGCTCGTTTATTAAACGAAGTAGATAATGTCGCACGGTCTTTCTCTTTTCTCTGCTCGAGGCGGGACTTTGAGATGGGCTCGGATGTTGTTCTTATATGCTCAGAGGCACAATTGGCCGAGCTCCATCATTCTTGCTCGGTGCTCGGGCCAAGTTTCGCAGGCGTCTTGAGGTGAAAAGTGCGGGAAAGAGTCGGGGTTGCCCCAGGTTGGGGAAGCAGATCCGGGGTAATAGTGGATCGAGCAACTGATCGCGCTCGTTGATTCCAAGTTTTACCGGTCTGTCTTTGGGATTTTGGCTTCCGTTCTTGGTTCGGAGCGGGCTCGGACAGAGTATGCATTAGGTGAAACTTGACCTCCACTGCCGAGATGACCATTCAGAGCGAGGAGCCCAAGAAAAAGCACTCCATCTCGATCCTCTAGATGTAGAACTATTACTGAAATGTTTCGGCCCGAGGCCAGCTTTAGTTGGAAAGAATAGGGCCCTGCTACTACAATCTCGAACTGTCCTGAGTAGGTTGGACGGAATAACGAACACCATACATAAACCAAGCGGCATCCAGTCTTTAACAGGGCCTATGAGACCAGACTTGCCTGCTCTGTGTTGAATTTCCCCGTGTCTTTGCTTCAACTATAGGAACGGATCAACCTATCTCTCGATCCGTCGATCAACGCCAGTGAACGGCCAATTCAAAGCCCTCCCCCCCGGATATCAGCTTTCAATTCACGAGAAACAATGGACAAGCCTACAAAACGTCCCAATTTCCTAGTGGTTGTCGCAGACGACCTCGGTTTTTCCGACACGGGGTCGTTTGGAGGTGAGATCCGGACGCCAAACCTCGATCGCCTCGCCCACGAGGGCCTTCGATTCACCGATTTTCATGCGGCCTCGGCCTGTTCGCCAACGAGATCGATGTTGTTGTCAGGGACTGATCACCGTATGTCTACGAACAAATCCCTCGATTCTTACTGCGATTATTTTGTCGCAATTTCACCGTCGCGTTGCAGCCATGTTGGGGCCCACGATTCACTGACTTGGACCCTTACTCTAATGTAGACATTGCTGGCATTGGCACCATGGGAGAATCGTTGCAGGAGATTCACCAAGGAAAGCCGGGCTACGAGGGCTATCTCAATAACCGGGTGGCCGCGTTGCCAGAATTGCTCCGTGATGCCGGGTACCTCACCCTGATGTCGGGCAAATGGCACTTGGGCCGGGAGCGGGGCCAGTTCCCTTGCGATCGGGGGTTCGATAGGTCATTTACTCTTTTACCGGTAGGTTTAATTTATATGCTGCCCTGTAACGAGGAAAATTGCAGAGATATGCGAATTGCATCGTCGAATAGTGTTCAAGGATAAGTCGAAGTACTTGGTGGGCTGAATATTTCAAATTCTGCAGGGAGCCGCGAATCATTACGGATGGGAACCCCAACTGCTGGAAGTCGACCGCGACCACGTCCCAGGTTTCATCAAGAAGAGCCCGGTGCACTACGCCGAATATGACTGCGCGATCGATCCGCAGGACCTGGGCCCTGATTTCTATTCCAGTGACGCATACGTGACCAAGTTGTTGGGGTACCTTGGCGAGCGTTCGACATGCGGCAACCAGAAACCGTTCTTCGCCTACCTCGCGTTCGCGGCACCCCATTGGCCTCTTCAAGCTCCAGACGAAGACATCCAGGCGTACAGGAGTATGTACGACGATGGTCCTGAAGTCCTCCGGCAGCGGCGACTCAGTAAATTGAAGGAACTGGGCATGATCCCGGAGGATGTGGCGCCTCATGAAGTGGTTGTTGTCCCGTCCGAGGACGGTATGGACCCTTCGCTGACGAGAGACTGGGAGACCCTCTCCGCCGGGCAACGAGCCTACTCGGCTCGCACGATGGAAGTGTACGCCGGGATGGTCCAGCGGGTGGACAAGAACATCGGGCGCGTGATTAACTATCTCCAGTCCAACCAGGAGCTCGATAACACGGTCATACTCTTCCTCTCGGACAATGGCGCAGAGGGCATGCTCTTAGAGGCCATGCCGCTCCTTGGCGAAGGGATGCTGGAACATATCGCCAAATACTATGACAACTCGCTCGACAACATTGGCCGCCGGAACTCGTACGTTTGGTATGGTCCGCGATGGGCGCAGGCGGCCACTAGTCCTTCCCGCCTTTACAAGACATTTACGTCCGAAGGAGGCATCCGTGTACCACTGATCCTACGCTATCCGTGGCTGACACAGAATTCCACAATGCGCCGCTCACCAGGAGATATTGAACATGCGTTCTGTACCGTCATGGATATCGCGCCTGCTCTGCTCGATTTGGCGGGCGTCCAGCACCCAGGGACTGTCTATCGAGGTCATCAGATTCATGCCATGCGCGGCCGTACGTGGGTACCATACCTTACATCGTCATCGAGATCCATATCCGATGCGGAGCAGGGGATACACCCCGTCGACCACGTCACTGGCTGGGAACTGTTCGGAAGGATGGGCGTGCGAAAGGGCAAGTGGAAAGCGACTTTCATTCCCAAGCCCTTCGGTCCCGGGAAGTGGCAGCTGTTTGACCTGGCGCGGGATCCGGGCGAGACGGAGGATCTGGGAGTCGATCGCAAGGACAAGCTGCTGGAGCTTCTAAGAGCGTATGAAGAATACGCCAAGGACGTCGGTGTTGTAGAGAGTGTGCCCGAGTATGGTGTGGTTGAGATTGCTTGAATGGAATCAGGGGATATGACGTGGGTACTTAATCTTGTGCTGCATTGAGCACATTAGTGCGCGGTGTTGAAGGGTGTTGAAGGTGCAGTGATAAGGTACTTTATAATATAACGTCAGTGCATTCCACATTTTAGTGTCGCCCAGTAGGATCTGTAGGGACAACGAAAAAATTAGTGCGTTAGAATTGTCAGAAGCAGCGTATACAGGAACGAAGTTGTTCTAGGTTAATGACTATTGTGAATTTCTAAACTAATCTCCCTAATTTAGCCTAGCTTGTCCTGCCCTGGAAGCTGCTAAAAACACGGGAGTAGTGGAGCACATACAACGAAGGTCTTTTGCCTGTGATGACGGCATTCGATGTGACCGCATACACAATAGTCATCATTGTAGCCGATTTTCTTGCGGTAGCTGGACAACCAGCTGTGACCCGTGATCAAGGAGTACGCCCCGTTTCTCCGTAGGTTCCCGTAGAGGCACTTAGTGTAGGTTGCTGGGAGGACATTATCAACCTTTCGTAAGTGGCCAACCATTCTTGGTGGATGATTTCAATTCTTGCTCCTACTCCGGTTGACCCCGGTGATTTTGTTAGTACGGTGGGTCTGAATCCTTCAGGGTTAACTCTAGTTGTAATCTATAATAATATTATATTACCTGATATAACCAGTTTAGGTTATCCTGTAGCTCTATCATGATATGATTAGGCGTCAGCAAGGCAGAATCGTTGACTGTTAGCTTCCGCTTTCTCTGACACCCATGCAGGTTTAGGGCGGATCAGGTTCAGGATTTTGGGGCGGGTTGTGCATGTCTAAGCTAACTTTCTAGAGGATATATTAGTATATAAAATATACTAGAAAGACAGCCTAATACTAGTAGTAGTTTTTATAGTTAACTAGTATATTGATGGTTATGGATTTTGCTATTATATATAGTAGTATCAACAGTTCACACTATATATACAACTGCGAGAAGAGAGTAAATGATGTTGTTTCCTCATTTAATTGGGTTATCTTAATCACTAATAATACAGACACCTAGACTACATAACATGAGCTATTCTACTGACGATACTGCTAACGTTCCCCGTAGGGCGGATCCCCTGGATCCGTCCAGTACAGTAGGTCTTGGCAGGTCAACACAGTTTGGGTGTGGGATTGATAACCTACATCTGGCATAGTGACGCGCCCGGCTCGCCTGGGATTTGCATTGTAATCCACTCAGCAAATACACACATAATGCATCACCCAACAAACCATGACCAGCGTTTTGAGACCAGCCTCCCAGCACCGAGACCGGGCTGCTCGGTTCGGAGGTCGCATTTCCGGATATGGAATGCCGAAACCCTCCCCGAGCGGTAACAAAACAGGAATACATGGGACGCGAAAATTACCCTCTTGCAGCTCCATCTCAGGAAGACCGAAAACATAAAGCATTATAGGGCATAACTCGAGTCCTTATGATGGGCTCTCTGGTAATAAGATGATTCCCATACAGTGGGATATTAAAATCAGCGGATATGACTTTAGCACGTCCACATTGCCAATCTATCTATCATTCTGCTGTAGGCAGCCAATGTTATGTCCATATGAGAATCAAAACGCGGACGTCTGTTTAAACCATCAGAGGGCATGTTAATATATCGACCTTGTATGGGACAGTCAATAGTATCTAGTATACGTAATGCCCTTTGGTGCACCAATCCTGACGTTGTCCACGATTACCAGGAGCCGCCAAACAGCTCGTCGAGATGAAAGAGCCAGTAAGCCCAAAGGCGGACAACCAGGAGACGCAACAGGTCCGGCATCGGAGTCAACTACATTTCGCCTTGGGCACCCTACGCAGGTTGGTGGGTCAGCAATTACCAGTGCTATTTACATTTTATCATTAATTCGAGCCCCGAGAATAACCGCCGACCATAGAAAGGCTGACAGGCTTTAAATGTGTCTAACGGCCCCTTTCCTTGTCGTTTCACCTAATGGAGTGAAATGCAGCTTGATCCTGTTGAGGACCTTCAAGGTAAAAGGCAGTAACGGCAAGATGGCTATAGTTTCTACGCTTTGCAAGGGGTGTCGTTCGCGGCATGTTTCAAATCCAACGACCGCGATGTATACACTGCGACAGACCGCTCGTCAAATCAGCACGGCTCCAATTGCCGTGAGTATCAGTGGCCCTATGCCCCCAGCAGCAACCAGCAGGGAGAGCATGTTGGAGCCCTTGAGAGCGTACGTAGGTTGAGTGACCTTCAACCCGAAGTCGACCGCTGACCATCTTCGCAGTTCCCACCCTACATCAATGGAGAACCACAAGGGGGCTATTAAACAAGTAGATACATTAAAACCTTCGTAAGTGATTTGTCCGGTGCATCCGTTAGGGTGTGTCACTCGCTAATGAATCGGACATCCAGGGCCGTGCGAATCAGCGGGGGTAAGATATTACAGAACATGTTGGTTCAACATGGCGTGGACACGATTTGTAAGTGATATTCGCGACCTCAGGGGTAAGACCACCGGCTGATACCCTGAAATGATATGCATAGTTGGCTACTTCGGCAGTTCGTTTCTTGACATCAAGACCTCGAAAAGAAGCCCCTTTAAGTTCGTTCGCCCCCGCCACGAACAGGGCGCTGGACACATGGCAGAGGGATATGCACGAGCGTCAGGAAAGCCCGGGGTCCTAGTCGTGAAGGCGGGGTACAATGCAACGAATCTGGTCACGCCAATGATGGATGCCTTGAGTGATGGGACACCGCTCGTCGTCTTCTGCCTCCAGATGTCCACGCCATCAGAGCTCATGAAGCACGGCGAGATCCAGGAGGGCGATATACTTAGCATCTCGCAGTCATGCACCAAGTGGAATGTGGCGGTCAACGATGCATCGGACCTGAGCAACCGAGTCGATGAGGCATTTCGGATTGCGCAGAGCGGTCGACCAGGCCCCGTGCTGGTTAGGATCCTTGAAAGCGTCATGACTGATACGGCGATCAAGAGATACTGGAATCCACCCGGCCCGCCCGCGTCACGTCGGAGCCTTGTCGATATCGAGCAGTACAAAGTGCGCCAGCGAGAACTGCATGAAGCTCTGCAGCGCACTGCCCAACTTATAAACCAGTCGAAGCGGCCTGTGTTCTATGTAGGGCAAGGTATCTTAGCCACGCCTGATGGTCCCAAGTTGCTTAGGAAGCTGGCGGACCAGGCCTGCATCCCCGTCACAACTACTCTGCAGGGGCTGGGCGCATTTGACGAGACAGACGATAAAGCTCTCCACATGCTTGGTCTTCACGGCTCTGGATACGCCAACACAGCAATGCAGGAGGCTGATTTAATAATTGCACTGGGTGCTCGTTTTGATGACAGGGTAACGGGAAGTGTGCCAAAATTTGCCCCCAAAGCAAAAGCCGCTGCGGATCAGGGCCGCGGAGGCATCATTCACTTTGATATTAGTCCGAAGAATATCAACAAGGTGGTTGAAGCCACAGAGTCAATTGTTGGGGATTGTGCGGAGAATCTACGACTGCTCCTACCTATGGTAACTAAAGTGGATCGTCCGGGTTGGATGGCAGAGATTGCTTCTTGGAAGCAAAAGTATCCCATGTCAGGGTTCTGGGCAGAAAGGAAGAGCCCTGATGAACTCGTCCAGCCACAGGGCTTTCTCGAGAGGCTTGATAGACTTATCAGAACCACAAAGACGCCCACCGTTATTACAGCTGGAGTGGGTCAGCACCAGATGTGGGCCGCACAGCACATCCAGTGGAAACATCCGCGTTCCTTCATCTCCTCCGGCGGCCTGGGCACTATGGGCTTTGGTCTGCCTGCAGCAATTGGTGCCAAGATAGCTCGGCCAGAGGCACTGGTTATTAACATTGACGGGGATGCATCTCTTAGCATGACCATTAATGAGCTCCTAACCGCCAGTCAGTACGAACTTGATGTAAAGACCATTGTCCTGAATAATCAGGAGCAGGGAATGGTAACCCATCTGCAGACCATGTATTTTGGGAATCGGTATGCCCACAGCCATGGCCAGAACGCAGACTTTGTGCACGCAGCCCAGTCTATGGGAGTGCAGGCCAGCAGATGCGCATCACACGATCAGGTCGATGAGAAACTGGAGTGGTTGCTGAAGACGACGGGGCCTGCTCTACTGGAGGTGATGATAACCCAAAAGGCCCTGTCTCTACCGGTGGTCCCGGCTGGTCGTGCCTTGCATGAGTTCATAACGTACAGCGCAGAAGACATACAGCTTTCCGCGCCATCAGGGAAATAACACTCCGTCTGTTACTATGATGCTATTCTGGATGGAATTTATTTGATATCTCCAAAAGCAATGCAATTTCGGCAACCACACGCTGAGCGCCTATTCGCGTGGGGAACCAAGCCATACTAACTTGTTCAGTTAATAATTCTTAATTTAATACTGCCGTGATTTTTGAAATTGCATATATGGCCTTTAATCACCAACGAGGGCACGACACCCGTATGGCGGTCTTTCGGGAGCTGCATTGCGACCGGAAGCCGAGGTGGCCCTAATCTCATTTTGAAGTCCAATACCAATGCTTCCTGGTTTTAAATTGAGGCTGGCAGTGCGTATAATGGTGCCGAGCTGCATATCGTTTCCAGTAATCCATCCTAGACAACTCCGAGCCGCGACAGGCAGCGCCATGGTCGTGGCGGAGCAAGCCTCCGCAATACTGGGGCATTACACCGTCCCCGCGACAATCCGTGGAGCCCCAGGTCGTTACTCGTTCCCGAATGAACAGGCCTCTACTACCTCGGACCTCAGCCGGTTGGTAGTTAGAAGCCCTCGGATGCTGGCAAGAGGCCGAGTCTGGCCGCCAAATGGTGAAGCAGCAAACATCAATCATGATCTCGCTTCTCGCTCTAGCCCGGCATACCCTTCTCTATGGCCGGTGGTAACTCTCTCCACTTAAAGTAAACTTCTCCATCCCCCATCCCTACGCTTAATACCATCCAAGGAGCAACGTAAAGCTCCTTGATCGATATCCGACCATGACCAAGCAGCAGCTGCAAAAGACGCCGCTTTGGCGGCCACAAAACACGGAAAAGACAAATATCCGAAAGTTCATGGAATATGTCAACAAGAAGCACGGTTTGCGTCTTGAGACATACGATGATCTCTGGAGCTGGTCGGTGTCGCCAGGAACTGTCCGAGAATTCTGGAAGGATGCGTATGTGTTTTTGGGGATTCTTCCGAAAACTGCAACATCCGATATTGGGGTATCATTTGGCGGAACGGTAAGCCAGCTATACATGAATAGGATCAGTCTTATCACCGAAATTGAGCCTTATCACTAGTGAGTCTCGCTAATTCCATGCTAGAGTGAGATCGCACTGCCACTATTCCCACCTCCGCGATTCTTCCCGTCCCAGCAATTGAACCTTGCTGAATTCATTTTTCGGGACCATGCGAACGACCAAATTGCCATTCACTATGTCTGCGAGGGCAGAACGGGGATCGAAGACATTACATGGGGTGCATTGAAGTCTCGCACAAGGGAGGCTTATGATGCAATGGTGAATAGCGGCGTCAGAACTGGTGACAAAGTTGCGGTTGTAATGTCCAACTCAGCCAATGCAATTGTTCTTTGTCTTGCGACTCTTGCGATCGGGGCAGTTTGGGCATCCGCATCCCCAGAAATGGGAGTTCAAGCCATCGTGGACCGGTACGATCAAATCAAGCCCAAGATCATCTTTGCGGAGGACGCGTATGTATACGCAGGCAAGAAGATCATGCTGGGGGAGAACATCGCCGCCTGGTATCAGACTCTCAGGGCGAATAACCCGAATCTCCGGGATGTTGTTACTGTTCCTTATTTCGATACGCCGGTTGGGACCAGCCACGGTGTCTCGTGGAAAGACTTCATGAGACGTGGGACAGGATTGGATTTGTCATTTTTGCAACTACCATTCAGTCACCCTGCCTTTATTCTCTTCTCATCCGGAACGGTACGTCATCAGTGGTTTTGAGTGGCGCACTGTCTTCCCTATTTCGACTCACTGACTATATTGTTATAGACGGGTATCCCAAAGTGTATTGTGCACTCTGCTGGTGTAAGTCTCCGCGAAATAGTAGAAGCTTAGACCCCTAACATGGTTTACTTCCCAGGGCGTGGCGCTGAAGGTGAATCTGGACTCCCGAATCCAGCATGACATGCGGCCCGAGGACGTCTTTTTCCAATATACGACAGTAAGGCTTCCTTGTCATCAGATTGGCTGGAATATCCACTGATCTTCTCCTAGACGGCGTGGGTTATGTGGGTGCTTAACTTTGTGAATCTTTCTACGGGTGGGAAGATGTTGCTCTACAATGGATCGCCCTTCTACCCCGACGCTGATATCCTGCTGCGTCTGGCGGAGAAACTCAAGTGAGTTTGGTCGCCCGTAAACCCTGAAGCATTTTTGACCTATTCCAAACAGGGTGACCGTTTTCGGTACCTCGCCAAGATATCTCTCTGAATTACGGTCAAGAAACATCATCCCTCGTATGTCATATCAGGCGATGAATAGGCAATCTTGCTAATCCCGATGCAGGTGAGAAATTTAACCTGAGCAAGCTTCGTATTGTCACCTCCACAGGGTCAGTTCTTTCAAAAGATCTGTATGAATGGTTCTATCGAACTGCATTTCCCCCGAAGGCTCAGCTCATTTCGATGAGCGGCGGCACCGACATCGCCGGATCTTGTACGTACTAACGAACCTCTGTTACACCTGCTTCCCACATGAGCCGAAATGCAATACTGACAATGATACCCTGTTCTATCAAAGTTGTTGGAGGATGTCCAATCCTACCAGTATTCGCTGGGGAGATCCAGGCTAAATGTCTAGGGATGAGTGTTGATGTCTTCGATGCCGCCAGCGCCGAGCCCATATCCATTAGCGAGCGAGGCGAAACTGGCGAGCTGGTTTGTACACAGCCCTTCCCAAGCCAGCCACTCGAGTTCTTCGGTAGGGAAGGACCAGCGAAATACCGAGCTGCTTACTTCTCTCGGTATGGTAGCAGTGTGTGGTGCCAAGGGGATTTTGTGCAATGCCTGCCGAACACGAACGGAATCTTGATGATGGGCCGGTCGTATGTACCAAGCCTTATACCTTGGTATTTGTATGAGATAAAAGCTAACACGTAACTTCTAGTGATGGTGTTCTGAACCCCTCCGGTGTGCGGTTTGGGTCGGCAGAGATATATGCAGTCACGGAGACATTCCCCGAAGTGCTGGACGCCATTTGCGTAGGACAGCGTCGAAAGACCGACACCGACGAGACAGTTCTGCTGTTCCTGAAAATGAAAGAAGGATATAAACTCACTGATGGTCTTGTAACTTCCGTCAAGGCTGCTATCAAGGAGCGATACTCGATCCGCCATGTCCCCGCTTACGTATTCGAGGTCGCTGACATTCCGTATACGATTAACGGGAAAAAGTGCGAGATCAATGTCAAGAAGATTGTCAGTGGGATGGATACTAAAGTTAGCGGGACAGTGGCGAACACGACGTGTCTGAAGGCGTACGAGCAGTACTTGCATCTCCCGCGGAGAGGGGCGAAGCTGTAGCAATCTTGCAAGACAGTTTGATGTCTGCTTTTTTAGTTTTTATTGAAGCTTAACAAAGTTATTGGGATGGTTATCTAGAATAAGCATAGCTGATAGTCTCTACTGGGCAGTTCCTCTATGCTGTTGGACTTCATCGCGTTTGCGTGTATTTCTTGTTATTTTACAATAGACACAATTTATCTTAGAATCGAATCTATGAGTTATCCTGGCCTCGGGCAATGTCCTTATGCTCAAATACTTATTCTTCTGGGGAATCACGAATGACTCTAGGACGAGACTGATTTGATATTCTTACGGAGGACCCGCGCATGACAGATGCCTTCTATCTTTCAGATGGTAGGAGAGTAGATGCTATCACTTCTTGTTTTACTGCGAGTCGAAACAGGGACGGCAGCGGTGGAGACTTCGGGTATTGCACGCCAGCTCACGGCCCGCAGTAACCCTAAAGAGATACGCTCGTAATATTTCAACTCCGAAACATCAATGTTCTCCGAAGTAATCCACTCTTTCACTCTAGCGGTCTCGGCGTTGCACGGCCGAATCTTAGATCCCGTCAGAGTCGTCGGGCCGAGCATGGACCACTTGGCTTCCATACATTCCAGATACTCATTGTGACACCAAGACGCATGCGCACTGTGCTTGTCCATTCCGCTAGTAGGTCGTGTTGTCCTAGCCATGTCTGTTATTGGAGAGCCTTCGGGGGCAGTAACGTCTTAGGTAATGCACCAATGAATCACAGAAACGCTCAGTGTGGGAGACCAGAGAAGGTATATTGAACTGAACGGAGGGACAGTGACTGTGACCAAAAGGGCGGTCTGTGCTCTACTATCTGTACAATACACTGCAAGGACTGTAACAGACACGCACTTCAATCAATATCATAAATCTCAATTGCTGGGTGCTTGATACGTTGAATGCATCCTTCTCTCATGATTCCGGAGCATGATGCCCGGGGCATTGACGTTAGACAAGGTGTTCGGCCTGATAGTGTCCAAGCCGTCGCTTGACTCCGTCTTGGTCCGAGGCTCCCATTTCCAGATATGTTTTATCGGCCGAACGGCGCCTGTACGACGATATTCATTCCCAACCGCCGCGTGTAACCGATGCGGAGCAGTTTGTCTGCGGTCTAGCAACAGCTGGGTCTACTGTACGTATATTGTACTAAGCGTAAGGAAAACCCATGTTAGGGTGACTCGGTCGCATTGCAATCCAGCGGACATCACAGTCCCCAGGAATAAACAATGGTCACTTCTCGAGTCCCTAGTATTTTCCATGCACAAGTTCGGCACTACGCATCAAGTTCCCTGAGTGGCCGACGACTGAATCTGCCTATTGATTTCAAAAGCACGCCAATTTTGCATCATACGTCGAAATCCTTCAAGGACACATCTGGTCTTCCGCAGGAAGGTCCAACTAAGAGATTGAATCTCTTCCAAGCCGTGAACGACGCACTGGCAACTGCGCTCCGTACCTCAAACAGAGTGCTATGTTTTGGAGAAGACGTTGGATTTGGGGGCGTTTTTCGATGCACCACCGGTCTTCAGACAGAGTTTGGTTCCGATCGGGTGTTTAACACGCCTATTACTGAGCAGGGAATTGTCGGGGCAGCTATTGGGGCAGCTGCGGAGGGCATGAAACCAGTGGTGGAAATCCAATTTGCAGATTATGTTTGGCCGGCCTTTGACCAGATTGTCAATGAAGCAAGTAAGTTCCGGTATCGAGAGGGATTAACGGGCGCGAATCTGGGTGGAATGGTCATTCGGATGCCTTGTGGAGGAGTCGGGCATGGAGCTTTGTAGGCACCCTTTTGCATGCATACATATCGGTCTCTGTGGATTTGGTTGCTGGTTCCGTGGTACTAATGACATGGCTGCTGCCCTTGATAGATACCACACCCAGTCACCAGAGAGCCTCTTCTGTCACATCCCAGGGTTCCGAGTCGTGATGCCTCGATCACCGTCCCAGGCCAAGGGCCTGCTTCTATCAGCTATATTAGATTCCAAAGACCCCGTTATCTTCATGGAACCGAAAATCCTCTATCGTGCGGCAGTCGAAGAGGTGCCAGAGAAGCCGTACTATCTCCCTCTGAGTCAAGCAGATGTCATCCGGGAGGGCTCCGACCTTACTCTGATTTCGTACGGCCGGCCCCTCTACACCTGCCAGGCCGCCATCGAGGCGATCGAAAAGGAACGGGGTGTTAAGATTGAATTAATTGACTTGCGGACCGTGTACCCCTGGGACCAAAAGACAGTTATACAGAGCGTGAAGAAGACAGGGAAAGCAATGGTCGTCCACGAAAGCATGGTCAACTATGGCGTTGGTGCGGAAGTGGCAGCAAAGATACAGGAGAAAGCATTCTTCCACCTGCACGCTCCAGTTAAGCGAGTTGCCGGTTGGACAACACATACTGGCCTGGCTTGGGAGAAGTATATCCTACCCGATGTTACAAGTAAGTTGAGTGTCTACATGCAGCACGGCGAGAATTGGCTAACGGGACCTTTTTTCTTCTTCGTTTAGGAGTCTACGATGGTATTCTCGAGACATTGAATGCCTAGATAACGGGAAGCAAAGCGGCCCAAGCAGATATAATTGCAATGAACGTATATAGAGTTACTCCGGTTGATTCTCAAATTGTATTCCATGAATTCTTCCATGTCCTGCAGTTTTTGCTACGTGGTTTTGCATATTTATCGCGCCAGGCAATGGGCGAGTGTCTCTCACTCAGAATAATTAGTGTAATGTAAGGGCCAGGGTCGTCGCAAACATTTGAACCACAAGTTTGGTAGGAGATTATACGTCAAATTATTTCGTTGTTGAAATTGAGCCAGGTCAGAAATAGAACTTGGAATTAAGTAGTTACACTAAAGATAAATCATGTAGTAAATAGAACGTCTGCAGAACTAAAAACCGGGACCTACAGCCCCTGAAGGCCGTCTTCATGCTGATGAACATCGTACTCCTCTGGGTATTTCTCCAGTAGCCTTCTTAGCTCCTCCCGCTGTTCCTTTGCTTCCTCTGTCAGCTCATGGTAGACATCATCAAATATGCTAGAGAGCCTGGGATTTTTTTCCTTCTCAGCAGTGACCAGCTCCCGAAGCACGTCTGCGCGGATGGACTTCCTCTGTTCATTCTCCAGTTCCTCATTCCAAAGTCCTCGGCCTTCAAGGTATTTCCGCAAGCGGGTAATTGGACTATTCTGTGTCGTCCAGGCCTCAACATCTTTGCGGTCACGGTAAGCAAAGCTGTCGTCACTGGTACTGTGATGTGATACTCGATAACTCATGAACTCGACAATAATCGGCCGCCCACCACCCTCAAGAGCCTTGCGTCGAGCCTCCTTTGTTGCCTCATAAACGGCAAAGATGTCTGTGCCATCTACGCGAATAGATTCAACGCCATATCCAATACCACGAACAGCAATACCATCACCGGCATACTGCTCATGTGTTGGGGTTGAAATAGCAAAGCCATTGTTTCGGCAAAGGAAAAGGACCGGACATTTCCTGACAGCAGCAATATTTACAGCTGCGTGGAAATCTCCTTCGCTAGCAGCGCCTTCTCCGAAATAGGCTGCTGCAACTCGGGGCCGCTCGCTTGGTCTTTCCATGTCTAGAATTTTCAATGCATATGCGGCACCGGTGGCGTGTGGGATTTGAGTGCCTAGCGTTGATGCAACAGCATGCTTTTAAGCGCGGACTTGTATATTAGCTGGAGTTTGTGAACCTTTCCTGAGGGGAATCCGCAAGTTTCATACCACGTTAACCTTGGCCTTCCCGCTGTAATGGTTTGGCATATTTCGTCCTCTGCCCGGGTCATTGCGATTTGCAGTTAACTGGCTCATGAAATCCTTGAGTGTGAACCCACGTTGTAGAAAGACGCCATGCTCGCGGTACTGGCAGGTAATAACATCCGCAGGATCCAAGGCCGCTGCAGAGCCTATTGTAACACCCTCTTCTCCGGCAGATACCATGTAAAAACTCACACGGCCATGCCGTTGTGCCTCAAACATGATTGAATCCATTATGTTGACTACCATCAAAGGCATGTTAGATTGTCATACGACATCACGCTCTCCCGACTTAACGTACCAGTGAGCATATTCTTGTACCATGTCAGTGCCTGGCTGTCTGAAACCTGGAGCGGCTCTCGCGTCTCGTCCGCCAATCCCCCCTTTCGATCCATGACATGGAAAGTCGGTATGCACGCAACTTGGGTTGGAGTGGTGAAGCTCATTCGCGTTGTCATAGGGCTCTCTGGGGCACCGGGGAACTTTCTGTTTTCCGTTTCAGCACTCGCAGCAACTCTTTGACGTACAAACGACACTCACGGTGCCAGACCCATCTCAGAGAATCTCCGTGGGGAAGAAGCCCCGGCATGGCGTTGCAGGTAGAGGATCCTTCGCGACAGTAGGCCTGACCTCTGGTAAAAGAGGGCAGTCATTCTGGGTAAACAGACGTGGTATTAGATCAACCTAGGAAGGAAAACAGTTGGAAGCAATAGGTATGGAGAGATGATTGTACATCCTTCAAGTCTGTTTAATAATCCAGGATCTACCTATTGTATTCCCTTTTGTTTTATTTTGTTCTATTTTCTGCCTTTTGTTTTTGGCGACGCTTATCCTCGGACATGATATACGGCTCGGACACCTTTCAGCCGAACTCGGACAGTCAGGGCTTGCCGCAGAGTATGCCCGGCTCCACAGCATCCTGCACCCACTACCTCGGAGTGTGAGTTTAGTTGAACTGTGGACATTATGGGTGATAGAACGGTTGCCGGTCAATGCCTGGCTTCCTCGTAGGCCGTTACTTGGCTAGTTTCCTTTCCGTTTACTTCGTAACATATACCTGCCCTCATAATTTCTTCGGCGTTTATTATTATTATTATTACTATCTTTGCCTGTGTTTGTAAACACAGTTCCTTACCCTGCGCTTTTACGCCTTGCCTGCTGAGTCTCAGATGTGTATCGTCCTGAACCTAGGGCTACAATGATTTCACTTGCTCGCCGGAGTATAGCTAGCGTACGGGTTTTTAACCAGCCCGGACGAGGGATGCGTGTGGTAAACTCGGCATTTTCATGGCCCACTGGGCGCCATTGCTTTCACGGAACTGCTTTACGCTCAAAGATCCAGCCATATCTCCTGGCCGACATTGGTGAAGGTATGTTTTTTCTACATCAACCTCAAATGGAACAGCGCTGACTACATTAGGGATCACTGAATGTCGGATTGTTCAGTGGTTCGTCAAGCCCGGTGATGCAGTGGGACAATTTGATGCAATTTGCGAAGTGCAATCGGACAAGGCATCGGTTGAGGTATGCCGCGAATAATTGGTGCCGGATTGAATCAAAACTAAACCCACTCTCAGATCAGCTCGAGATATGACGGAGTAGTCAAAACACTTCACCATGCGGTGGATGAGATGGCAATTGTGGGAAAGGTAAGCGACAGTAATAATATTCTATACGCCCTGCTAATGCGTACACAGCCCCTGTTGGATATTGATGTCAAGGATGACGACGAGGGCGATGCACACGTCACGTCCGCGGAAGATGCCCAAATCGAAGGGAAAGAGGCCCCTGGGCCGAAGGCTGAATCTGGTTCATTGCCTGCCAAAGAGGAACACCACGCTCCCCATACATCAGCCGTGGATCCACCGCCTGATAGCAATTCTGGCCATGCCGTGCCGGCCGTGCGCCGAATGCTGAAGGAACACGGACTTGATATAAAGGATGTACAAGGTACTGGGAAAGGTGGACGTGTCCTGAAGGAGGACGTACAACGGTATCTTGGTTCTCAGACAACATCTGAGCAGCAAACTGACACAGTTGCCCAGTCAGTTGCGCAGGATACGCCCGTCACTCTGACACCTATCGAGAGCCAGATGTTCACGGTCATGACTAGTGCCCTCAGCATTCCACACTTTGGGTACACGCATGCTGTCGACCTTACTATCACCAATGCAATTCGCCAGAAATACAATGCATCGCGACAGTCCATGGGCGAAACACTGGATAAGCCTGTTCCCAAGCTGACTTTCTTGCCTATAATCATGAAAGCTATTTCACTGGCCTTCCAAAAGCACCAGCGACTGAATGCTCATTTGTACGTGAATAGCGATCAGGGAAAACCTTCATTGGTCTTGAAGGGATCCCACGATTTCGGAATTGCAGTCGACACACCAAAGGGTCTTCTGGTCCCAGTAGTTCGAGGAGTGCAGAATCGGTCCATCACGTCAATTGCAGAGGAAATCAGTCGTTTGACCAATCTCGCCAAGGAGGGTGCACTAAAGCCTTCAGACTTTAAAGGTCCTACTTTCATCGTGAGCAACATTGGAAGTATTGGTGGGAATGGCGTCAGTGCAGTAATCGTCCCACCTATGGTCGGTATTGTTGGTGTGGGCAAGGTTGAAGATGTTGCTACGTTTATGAGGGATGTACATGGTAACGAGCAGATCGTTAAACGCCAGAAAATGGTCCTTAGCTGGAGTGCAGACCACCGTGTTCTTGACGGCGCATCTGTAGCACGATGTGCAGAGTCCGTCTCTACAATTCTCGAGAATGTGGATGGTGTGTCCCTTGCGTTGATCTAAATTATATGTGGTAGGCCAAGCGGACTGTGTTTGTTTTACAGGCATTTCTATTTGCCAAGGGCCTTATTCGAATGCAATACACCGTTCTTTGTACTTCTCTGTTAATTTAGATAGCAATATTGCGTGCTTTCATCATAGATATGTGCTATTAAGAATCATAATTCTCCCAATAACAAACTAAAGCACTTAACTTTGCTGCTTTTGGTCGTTTATGGTGTATGTTTCACATTCATGCGAGCAGAAAGTATTGCTTACACAGATCTAAGAGCACAGGTTTTGATCCTGAGGGATGCTGCTAACGAACAACTCTAAACTCTCTCCCTGTGAATCCTTCCATGCGTCCTTGGTTACACGACCATTATTAGGCCAAAACTGCAGAAATGGGGCTTGTGTCCTGAGGCGATGGATTAGCATTAGCCCATCGGACGTGAAAGACCGAGTGTAATCGAGAAATTTACCGCAAAGACTTCCATATAACTGAAGCGCGGGTTGGCTGCGCCGTGAGAATCGTCGATCTGGACGTGGCTTACGAATGGAGCCTCCAAGGTCTTCTGGTTGTTAAATAGCATGAAAGCGGTTCCCAGAAGGACAAGCTCTAGATTGTTATTATCGCGGCCAGCGAATACTTTGTGGATAGCGTGTTTTCTCGATGTGACCACGGACCACGCATTGTCTCGGCTCCTGGCTATCTCTGTAGTTGATCTTCAGTTAGCGTTTAACTATGCCGACAGCGCTTCGTGAAGAAAATACCCAAAGACCCTTTGTGGGTTCCGTTGGCAGCGACGAGGATGGCTTCCTTTGAAAAGACCTGGGTTGCCATCAGCTGCCCTGCGTCGGGCTGTTTCGAATCAGCCAGCTCGTAGAATCTGGCAATCAGCTGTTTTGTCTCCTGGCTGATCGTGTCGGATAGCCATTTGGTATACTCTGTAACATAGCTCATCGTTGCAGAACTTGTGGTTTCTCGAGGCTGGCGTGGGTTAGATGGAATATGGTGCTGAAGGTAGGGCTGAGTCGAGTAATCAATCCGGCTTTGAAACAGCGAAAGATAACATAATGCAGTGATTGAAGCGCTTTGTTTTCTCCGATGCGTGAGAAATCCGCCGACACCCGCAGACAGTCCGTGACAGTCAGTTTCGGTCGGTCTCGGTGTTGATCTAGATCGGCCACTTATGTGCCAACCATACTTAAGCGCCCAGTGCGATGCGGTTGACAGAGCCTTCACGCTCCTTGAAGAATACCCAGAATGCCTTCTTCTACTCCTCTCCCAGACTTCGATGCTGCAGGCGCCAAAGTGCTCAGTCCTACGGCACTGGCGCATGTGGTCCTTCGCACAGCAAATCTCGAGCGCATGGTTGAGTTCTACACCCAGTTCCTGGGCGGCACCGTTACCTATGGCAATGAGATGATCTCATTCATCACGTACGACGAAGAACACCATCGCATCGCACTTATCGGTCTTCCTGACACGCAGCCGAAATACCCCACAAGTTGCGGCCTGGAACATATTGCTTTTACGTTCCCGACTCTTGCCGACCTGCTGCTTGCCTATCGCCACCGAAAGGCTCGCAATATAAACCCCGTTTGGTCTGTCAATCACGGCCCAACGACGAGCATCTACTACAAGGACCCAGACGACAATATGCTGGAGACCCAGGTCGACAACTTCGACACGGTCGCAGAGGCCACCGAATTCATGACCAGCGCCCATTTCACCGAGAATCCCATCGGGACGGACTTCGACCCGGAGCAGTTGATCGCGGCCCTGAGGAACGGCGAGGACGAAGGCGTGTTGAAGAGGCGGCGCGAGATTGGCCCGCGCGGAATGCCGGATCTTGCAGGCATGTAGCTCTACGTGATCATAGTGGCAGTTGTATTTAGTCTCTATGTCAACCAGCAATACAGAAATATTTTGCAATTTCCCTGTCGCAGTCGGACTCGGCTCGGGCTCGGGCTCGGGCTCGGCAGAGACGATTAATTCTGTGCGTATACCCCATGTGGGTTCTATAATCTATTCAGTGGGGTTCAGCCTGTGGTGTCGTTTCTGTCCCCACAGTCGCTGGCAATGGGACTCGTATAGAATCAAGGCACCCGTTCGAATACTGCTGGTGAAGCATTCACGGCTTGTCTCTCGTCACTGCGTGATCGCAAAAAGATACCCTTGGATACTTGTGCCTCTAGCTGGTTTCTCTCTACCTCTCTGATCTCAAAGCGATAGAAGTTAAGGCTTGCATATAACAAGCGGTAGGACGTGAACAGGACAGATGGCAGATCTCTAGTCGGTTGGCTTGCCTTCATTGCCTCTCTATATTTGGATCTAGCTATGGGCCGTATCACGGCGGCAGCAATAGTTCGACGGGAAGGTCAGCGCCGGTATCAACATCTTCCTGTGTAAAGATAGTGAAGATATCCAAATCCCTCCCAGGCTCCTCTTCTCCGTTCGCTGCCACGTTATCTTCAGATGATGGCGGCATAGTCCCAGAATCGACACCATGATTTCTCTCCACCTCCGTTCCGTCTACCTCTTGGCTGCTGAAAAGGAGGCTATCCCAAGAACAGCCCGTCATTTCAGTGATCACATATGAAGGTTCAGATCCCAGTCGGGAATACCCTGACGAGGCTTCCGCATAATCTGAAATGGGCTGGTTATCATATACTCCCCTTGTAGCGCAGTGAGAACTGCCAGAAGATTTATCCCCGTCTCGTACTTGTTTCCAGGCGTCCCGAGACTGACCAGCCTCTGCCAGAACGAGTTCCTGGAAGCTCCGCGAAAAGCTCTCATCTTCTGGAAGCCGACCTTTGCTCAACGCCACGTCAACGGCGAATGCCAGCCGGAGATACCAGCTCGGCTGGAATATCAACTTTCCCATCCGGTGGCCGTCTCCGCCCATTGAACTTTGTTCGTTGGGGCCTCTTATCGAAGCCCCGGTAGGTGAGATCGATAATGCCCGCGATAGAGAGACCACGCGGTTAATCACGTCGATGATCCAATTGACACCCTCATATTGAAATCTGTACGTTTCCATGGCTGTCTGCAGGATCTGGAGGCGGTCTTTTATCGAATTCGAGTATACTGAGTCTTTCACGTATTTCGAGGAAGAGGGGTCTGTACCTAGTATGTGTAACAGGAGTGGAAGCGCGGTGCAGGATACAGCTGTGACGGGGAGCCACTCGATCAGTCTGGACCGTGACAGCCTCTCCAAGCAGCCTGCCATTTCAAGGGCCGCGTTCTGGAGGCCAAGGTGGTCAATCTTGCGAACAAATATGTTATCCCAGGCCGCCGAAGACGGTATTGCCGCGGTTGCCACTTGCAGAATTTCGTAGTGCCCGAGCGATATCTTCGCCAAGCTGGAATAGAAAATGTCAGCAGTGCATCTGGGGTAGTCTGGCCTCAATGAGTGTGGCTACTCCTAGACTTACTAGTAGTACATATACACAAGGTTGCCATACAAAATCACCGAATCGTGCTCCTCGGCCTTTTCAAACGACGTCACCGGCCGAGGGAGGTGTTTCGCTGCTTTCTCGTGCCAATTACGAAGACTCATCTGCGAGCTGCGAAGTCGGCGCAGGATTTCGTGTCTGTCCCGGGCATTATTCACACAGTCTGCAATAGGGTATGCCAGCTCGAGGATATCGGTCAGGATGATGCACAGCTCAACCAGAAATTCCAGGACTTCGGCCAATTTGATTTTCGTCACAGCATCATGCACCTTGCTTCGGTGGATCTCACTTGCCAGGTCGCGATAGCCAAGCTGGACGCTATGGGTGACATCAAAATGCGCCGCGGTGATCTGAATGCCTCGGCGCATCCCCAGGCTAAATAGGCGGTCCCGAATGATGCAGCACCACCATAATCGCTTTAAAACAGCATAACTCTCTGAATCGGCACTGAATCTTTGATATTTGTGCGCCTCGGAGTCTCGAGCATAATGGATGGCAATTGAAAGCCACGGGGTATTGGGTTTGCGAGGAACTTCATAGAACGAAAAGGACCAAGAGGTCAGAAGCAACGCAGCCTGAGACTTGCTGACGGATGAGGATTCGGCCTCGAGATCAAAAAGGAGCTTCGCTCGGCGGTACGTCATAGCACGGGCCTTGCGCTTTGTATCCAACCCGAGCTGCTTCAGGGTGGTTTGAGGGACGAACTGGGGAATAGAAATTGATATCAGCCATAGATTCCACGGACGGACAGGCTGGATCTACACTCACATTACAACATGCAAATAACATAGCCTGGAAAACTAGAAGCGAGAATTTGCGGTTCCGTTCCTGCGATCTTGGACTCTGACTATATATATCCCAAAACATCCCCTCGTCGAGGATGGGGAGCATTGGGTGCATGTGGAGGAAATACTGCTCGACGAATATATCCAGGATTGGACAAACTGGAACATGCAGGCAGCCCTGCAGCTCAAGAAACTGGTAATCCTGTGTAGTAATAGAACCCACGTTGTCGAGCGCTAGAAACTGATAGTAGGAGTATCCAATGTAATTTGATAAGGAAGCGGTATGCTTATGACATACTCCTGTCTCGATCGCTTCCGCGCCTGCTGTATGGCCCTCGGCGCGCTTTGACATTGTATTTTCTGCAATAACCCCCTGGTTGCTCACCTCCGGGGCGGTTGGGGTTTGACTAGATATGCTGCTAAACACATCCGGTCTGTCGTCCGGGATCACATCCACCTGCTGGAAGTCTCCTTGTTTGTCTGTGGCTCCGGGGCCCGCTGTGCTGTTCGACAATGCCATTGTCCGTATGTCGCCGGCCCGGCTTCCGAGGTTATCTCCAGGCTCTTGCCCCTCGAGGTTAGGCGAATCAAATTCTCTGTCCTCATCTATGTTTCCACGGCCCATGGATGGCATCCGGCGAGGCTTTGCGGGCGGTCTTTGTGGCTCAATCCAGTGGGCATGGGCCCTAGTCGATGTTGGTTTCTCTGTCAGACAATCCGTAGTAAAAGCACCAACTCTTTACTCACCGTCCTCTGACCCGTCTTGACCGCTTCGCAACCTCGCATATGTGGCCGTCAAGATAGCAGTTCATACAGGGACTACCCCGAATCGCTACGTCGCATCGCACCTTGCGCTTCTGACATTTCGCACAGGCGTGACTGGCACGCCTAGATGCCCTCCTGCCAACCAAGGCGTCTGACAAGTTTTCGGGGCCCATTGGGTGGATGCAGACGTGGGAAGAAGTATGAGATTGAGGTTGGAAATCCTTCAACTGGATAGGAGGAATATCATGCGAAATGTGGAGCCGCAAAGAGTATCAAGTACGTCGCCAAAACTGCGCACTAAGACGCATTCCTGGGGTAGCAAGAACCCTGCCAGGTCCATTCAAGGCAGAGTCCGAGAAATGCCTGGCTGGTCTACTGCCTTCCGAGCCCGAGCCTAAACCCGAACCATCTTCGGCTTGTTCTCCTCCAGTCAACAGGCACCCCGAGCACCGGAATGCAGCAACATTGTCTAAGCGGCTAATGTTCACCGTCATGGTCAACCCCACATCCAGATCTCGGTCTTTCTGATGTCTGGGGTTTCCTATACGATCCTTTCGCCGGCACGCCCAAGTAACGGAGTAAATGCGCGTTCTGGACGTCCAAGTACTCACCGAGTTTCGAACTAATACTATAATTACTCGCTAGCCGACATTCCCTATAACCTTGCCTTTGCTTCGCCCAGTAACAGCGACTTGGCCCTTCAGGAATCGAGATCAACCTCCACACCAAAAACGATGTCTCCCACGAATGCCAAAGCCGCCAGTGAAAGCAGACGCCTACCCAAAGGAAATGTGATTATCGCAGGAGGCGGACCGGTAGGACTACTGCTGGCACGGATATTGTCATTCCACGGTGTCAGATCTACCTTGTTTGAGCGTAACGAGACAACGACCAAGTGGCCTAAAATGGACCTGACGAATGCGCGATCGATGGAACTCTTCCGGAAACTTGGTCTCGCAGACGACCTACGCCAGCAGGGTGTTCCGGCCGGTATCGATCAGGACGTCCTCATCTCTACTGGTCTGTCCGCAGACAGGCCACTCACCATGTGGGAGCTACCGGGTGTGGACAAGCTGCGCCAGCAAATTCGAGAAAGCAATGACGGAACTCAACCATGTGAGCCATGGCAAAGAATTTCACAGGCAGTTTTTGAGAGATGGCTCAAGGAAATCTGCGACAAGGACCCTTTGATTGACCTTCACTATGGTTCCAAGGTGGAGTCTGTTGAAGAAGATGACAACGGTGTCAAAGTTCAAGTGACGGATACGGGGGTTGGAGTGTCCACGACTTGGATTTCTGACTATGTGGCCGGCTGCGACGGTGCCTCCAGCCGAGTCCGCAAATCGCTGGCAATTCCACTGGATGGAGGCCCAATGTGAGCACACCCCAACCTAACTTTGGATCTGGACGTCGATGGTAACACACCATATAGTCCCTCATTCGCTTTGCTCGTCCATTTCAAGTCTCACGATCTCGATCGTCTTTATAAACAGGGAAGATTCTGGCACATCTTCCTCATTGGAGAGTCAGGAGGATTCGAGGGAGCAATCATATCCCAGAACGAAAAGGATATCTGGACCACGCATCTTTTTATGCCTTTAGACGCCAACCCTGAGGATATCAGTTCAGAGGACGCTGTTTATCGTGTTCTCGGTGGCCTTTACGGGCCGTACAAGGTCAAAATTGACGAGATCCTAGTCCGTTCTGTCTGGAGACCCAACATCGCTGTTGCTCGTTCCTGGAAGAGCCATCGAGGCCGCGTATACCTCGCAGGCGATGCTGTGCACCAGAACATTCCGACTGGCGGCTATGGCATGAATATGGGTATCGGAGATGCCTTTGACCTTGGCTGGAAGCTTGCCGCAGTGATCAACGGCAGCGGAGGCCCTGGTCTGCTCGAATCCTACGAGGCCGAGCGCAAGCCCGTCGCCCTACGCAACGTGGAGCGCTCAGGAGTCCACTTTCAAGTCCATAACGAGCTTAAACAGTTCTTAGATGCCGGCGACCCCCGTCGGGTCGACGAGGATACCGAGGAGGCCCGCGTCCTGCGACTCAAAATCCATGAGTACTACCAGACTCACGATGGGGAGAACAAAGATTTAGGCATCGAGATGGGCTATCGGTACCGTTCCCATGTTATCCTTTGCCAGGAAGACACGGCTTCTGAACCGCGGTTTGATCCCCGCCATTACATCCCCAGCTCCTGGCCCGGTGGTCGCCCTCCGCACTTGTTTCTTTCTGACGGGAGAGCAATTTTCGACACCTTTGGCCATGAATGGTCTCTCCTCGTCTTCGCTAGCCAGGAGGTGGGACAAGGTCTTATGGCTCAAGTTGCAGATGCGATGTCTGTGCCACTAGTCCAAATCGACCTCTCTCAGGAGGACCGCGCTAAAGTTCTGTATGAACGCAATCTCATTTTGATAAGACCAGACCACCATGTTGCCTGGCGAGGGGACGGGTTACACTCTCTACAGGACGCAGAGAAGATCCTAGGGGTCGTTACTGGCAAGGCCGACGTCAAACCCGGCTCTACAACTCTCTTATCAGCAGAGCCCAAAGTCGCCTTCACCTCCAGCATTGGAATTACGACGCAGGTCGAAGGGTTTAGTCTAGATAAAATGGCAGCATTCCAACAGTAGTCGCGCTTCTACTCAGGGCGTTAATACCTTGGCAGAATCCAGAATCCACAGGTTCGCGCTTATATCTAATGAATTTCTAGCCTTCATTCCTCGTAGCTCAACCGATAAAAAACGCCGCCAACGCGGTCCATAGGATGGTATCGGAGGCATTCCGGGTCAGTCCGCGAATTTGGCATACTAATTGTTAGCAACACGTTGTTCCTTGTTTTACACTCTATTTTTGAATACTGTATGTAACAAGCCAGCCTCGGAGTTTGGGCCTTTTTGAGACCGGTCCGTTTTCAGGTTATCAACCGAAATACCGAACCCAGAAATTGCTCCACCCCTTGCGCATAAATATATATATATATATTTTACTTTCAACTCAACCTGGCCTCAACATTTCCGCAAGACTTACAGCCGGCCCATCAACCGACCGCCCGCAATGAAGACTTCATTCGAAAGATTAATCCGATTCCGGGACCCTGCAGGGCGAGTTTTGTACGGAGAAGGCCCTGTCGGCGATTCCTACATAGGAGAACGCACGAGGTTGTATTCCGGCAGCCTCCCTTGGGATTTGCAGCCAACGGATGAGACCGCAGAGATTGCCGAAGTACGGGAAAGCCCCTTCACCATAAAAAAAGAATAAAACAAAACCGAAACGGGCTGATTATTGCATATCCAGGTGCTCTGTCCTTTACCCTCGACTCCGATAATATATGGCGTGGGCCTGAACTACAAAGCGCACATTTCAGAGGCAGGCTTTCCCACTCCGAAATTCCCTACAATCTTCACGAACCCACCGGATGCACTGAACGGGCCCTTTTCCGATATCCCAGTAAATCCAGAGTGTCTCCATCTCGACTACGAGGGTGAGCTTGGGGTAGTGCTTGGACAAGATGTTAAGAATGCAACGCCAGGCACTGCCATTGACCATGTTCTTGGATATACGGTTGTTAATGATGTGAGTACCCGGCACTGGCAAATGCCTGAACAATCGGGAAACCAGCATGGCTATGCAAAAAGCTTCGATGGATTTACTCCGGTTGGGCCCTTGATCCTGTCACCAAGAGCAGCTGGAGCCGACCCCGACCAGATGACGATCGTGACCAGGGTTAATGGCGAGGAACGTCAGAACTCGCCGATCTCTGACCTTTTATTCAAGGTTGGCGACATTATCGCCCATCTGAGTCGCGGCACCACTCTGCGCGCGGGAACAGTCATCATGACCGGTACCCCTGGTGGTGTTGCGGCATTCATGAAACCGGCGGCTTGGTTAAGAGATGGGGATGTGGTTGAGGTGACGGTGAGCGGCATTGGGACAATTAGGAATACGGTTTCTTTCCTTTCTTCCTAGACGCATGGATGTCTGTACTAGTTTCGAAACAATACTTTTCAAAGGATGAAATGCGTTCATGTCGCACCACTGGCTGATGTACAGTTTGCTGCAAGGGGATGTTTTTGGAGAGCAACTTGGAATAACGTCAGAATTTGAGACACCGAAAACCACTTTGAAGTTGAGGCGGATACTGTAGCAGACCTTGTGGAAGCCAGTCTTTGCCCACTCACTCAAAAAGCGCCATACCCCTGAGAATCTGAATTACTCTGGGCTCCCAAGTCTTCCTTTGAAGTGTTACTATATTGATGAACTCTTTATCCAGAGTTGAGCAAAATCAAAGGGCGTTTAATTTAAGCCTTTGATTCTCTACATCAAAACCGACCGTTCTAGCTGTGTACAAGAAGAACCTCGTGCTTCTTGCCTTGCAGGGATCAATTAACCTTGCTAGTAACCTTTTCGGGGTAGTTCAAGTTAGATACGGCGGCGCGTTATTCTTGACTCAATGTTGTTGCTGTCCACAATGAGCACATGACGGTAATAAAATAAAAAAGTATAATCACTGATCAGCCGGCAGTTCTGTGGTGCAACCCAATGGTGGTGGGTATTCATAACGTCAGATTATAGATTATAGATAGTATGGCCGGCTCGTGTCCGATACCCGATACCATGACCGATACCGTATCCGATACCATAGCCGACACCGTTACAGAACTGTGCTGAGTGTCTCATGCTGGGATCTTTCTGGGATCCTAAAGCTGTGTCTGCTACGTTATTATTATTGTGATAGCTCTTCATTCAAGGAAGACCAACGAGTATCTACACCCACGCGTAACAGTGGCATGCTAGATCCGACCTGGCTCACGGAGCGGGGATGATCCCGAGTTCCTTGAGTTGGCCAGGAAAGACGAAAGACTTACGGTAAATGTTATGGAGTACGCCACGCCTCCCCATAGTGAGAATGGTCGCTCTGACTAATAGACTCTATTGTACTTCTGAATAAAACAATCATTATATACAGTACGCCCGCAGCGTAGTGGTATACCTTCCTTCAAATCGATCGTAGTCCTCCCATATTCTATTGCTAAAGCGATGTCGGCATTCTTGATCAGGTTGTGGAATAATCATTCCAGGCCATATTGCTGTCTGGTGTGAGTGTCGTTCGTCAGGAAAAGACGGAAAACGAGGGATCATCCAGTAAACCTTCAATCTTACGGGCTTTCAAACCACGCTCGAATATTTATGCAACGACAGCATCCTAAGTGTGGGGCCTGGATTGTAGCCAATAGAAACTTTCATGTTCTGCGGTCTCCTCCCCTCCCCCTCACCGTCCCACGGACTCGTCGCACTCTCCAGAGAAAGCTGGCGAATGATACGCCATAGCCATGAACCAATCCAAGAAACCAAACCTGGGGAAGTTGGTATTTCCTTCGAGCCCAGTCACGCATCACTGATCCACCTCGAGCCACCAACCCCCCAAAAAAGACGAGACCGCGCTTTCTGCTGGGAAGGGCGCCTCTCTCCTTGCCGTGAAATAGAAGCCACTTGGTATCGGAAATAATTTCTCTTGCTTGCGATGGAGTCCGTCCTGGATCTGGGGGGTCAACATGAACACCCTGGGTCACCTCCCAAAGCGAAAAGACCCCGGAGAGCGATTGCTTGCGCCTGCTGCCGATCAAGAAAAGTCAAGTGTGAGTAGGATCTCTCCGGACAGCGAAGACTAGGACTGATATAACGTGAACGAGATCAGGCGATGGGGGCCGACCAAAGTGTCATAATTGCCGGGTATGCTTATATATCAGACTTTGATCTGTTCCTACGCCCCCGTTAGGCTGATATCAGCTCATATCATACAGCTGCGAAATCAAACCTGTGTCTATACGAAGGCACGGAGGAATTTAACGGCATCAGGCATGCAACCCCAATATCCTCCCACGTCTGCCGCGGAAAGGAACACCGAACCTTCCGGTTACAGTCCCGGAGTGGACCATGATGCTAATCGAGCCCACTTCGCGGAAGCGGCGCCCCAATCTCTGGCGGGAATTACAAATCATCCCATTAGTGGACGGGAATACCCACCTGAGAGTATCCCATTCCAGCAGGGAGAGGCCGGGAGCGCGTGTTTGCCTGATCTTGGACTGGGTGGGCTAGGAGTCGGTGAACAGTCAAGGTATCCAAGTCCGCCCATGGAAGAGAGCGTCAGCAGCATTGCACCCCCGGAACATGAGCACTGGGAATACCACGGACCCGGGTCGTACCTGTCCATTTGTTCCAAGGCTGGAGTCCAATGGGTGATTGACCAGTCAATGATTCCCGACTTCACGAATGTAACAAGGAACTTCAGCCGCGAGATTTCCCATGTTCTCAAGCTAGACAAGCCGCTGGGTTCAACTCGAGCCCGGCAACCGGATGAGGAAACGGCGCGGCAGTACATCCGTGTGTTCTTTGATGAGCTTCCAGAGGCAACATTTAGGGTCGTACTCCGGAGACCCTTCGAGACTCGCTTCAGTGCATACTGCAGGGATACTCGGTCACAGTCTTTGAAGGACTACAACTCCGAGTGGTACGCATTGCGTAATATTATCTGGGCCTATGGTGCGAGGGCCGTACAAGGGAGATCACAGGACACTTCAACCTTCGTTCAGGCTTCGCAGGAAGGCGCCAAATATCTTGAAAACGCTCTCTCTCGGCTTCCCGATTTGCTTTGTTGCAGGTGTAGCCTGACCGCGATTGAAGCGCTGATCCTAATGGTAGGCAATGCCATGGGTTTACTTGTTCCAAACTAACCGTGTACCACTAGGCTTTATACGTGGAGGGAATTGGGTGTCAGGCGATTGAGTACACTCTGTGTTCCGACGCTTTGCGGCTGGCCTACTCTAAGGGTCTTCATCGACAACCGGGAACAGCGTGGGGTATCCCTCCCGAAGAGGTCGAACACCGGAATCGGCTTTTCTGGGTTATTTATCTTTTCGAGAAGCATATAGCATATCGTTCTGGACGGCCATCGGTGATTGCACTCCCTCCGCATTTGCCCCTACCAGGCGACACTAATTATATGGTAGACAATCGATGACAGCGATATTAGCTGCCACCTTCCGGTTCGAAATTCTTCTTCTGAATATTGCTGGCTTGCGTTTAAACATGCCCAGCTATCTTCTCAAATCGCGAGACGATTCCACACTGTGCGCGGCTATTCGCAATCGGCCGATACGTGTGTTGCCAGGGCCGCCGAACTGGAAAGCAGGTTGAGAAAATGGAATGACATGATACCTCCGACTATGAGGCCAGGAGCAGTTGTTGGTGCAACAGATGTCTGCATTAACCCTGCTCATGCAATCTACCTGCATTGTGCGTACTATGGAGGGTTGATAAGTATTCATGCTGTCTTCACGAACCCGTGGAGCCCTATATATACCAAGTGTCAGACAGAGTCACTACGGAAGCAGGTGGAACGGAGCAGCAATGTCGTCGCCGACGCTTCCCGGAAACTCATATTAGCAACACGGTATATTACTGATATACTTGCAAGCACTCCTACATGGTAAGTCACTTCCGCAGCCCGGTGGCAACGGCCGTTATACTCACAATACAACAGGCTAGTTTTGTACTATCCTATATTAGGACTCATCAATCTATTTGTTCACATCTTGCGCAATCCCAGTGCCCCAACCGCGATGTCCGATATTGCCCTGCTCGATGTAGTCACAGGCCACCTTGCCCGTCTGGAATATTCATCAGGGGGCACTGTTTCTTTTTCCTTTGCTCGGGAAGTATCCAACATCTCCAGAGCAGCAGTTCGAAACCTCAGCATTCGTCGGGAAACTCCGAAAACTCCGTCCATTGTTGGCAGAACCTCAGACCACATGTCGGTGCATGTGGATGATGACCAAAACAAGACACCCAATGAGAATTGGTTTTGGGATGATTTTGACGTAAGTTGTCCGTTACAACTATAAGTTACGTGAAGCCTGTCGCTGAACGGAAAACCTGCAGTTACCAGATTCCAATCGGAGTGACGGCTATGATATTGAGAACTGGAGCACCCTGTTGCCAATGCTTGGACTCGAAGGCATGAGCCCACCACTGCCCACGCAGCCTGGTCACGCAGCATATTCGCCAAACACGGACTCACTCATGTTGGGGAATTAAACCATCCGGTATAACTTGAGGTTATCTCTGCATGTCCGCCAGCCTGGTCACGGTGTGAAACATGGAAGCTACCTGGACTGAACACTACTCCGTCATCATCTCCCTCCTCAATGTTATTTCACCAACCCCCATCGCATATCTAAGGCGGCAACAGTCTCTTCACTCAGCAGCCGATGCGGCTGGTGACATTCTAGTCTTACGAACGGGTCAAAATCATCTACAGTGGTCGTAGCCATAGGTGCACCATGATTGTTCCTTTAGATCAATCAGATGCCTCAAATCCGAAGTGAATTAGTTCGTAAAATATTCAAAATGGCAAAAGGATAATTTCACATGCATGGATAGTGCGTACTACCCTATTAGTGGCGTCCTCTCCAGCTAATATTTAAATATCAAACTGCCTAATAGTTTCTCTCTGGACCTACATACTTTCTACACAGATACCTAGTAGCAGCGTAGGCTACTTAGCAGGTTGTAATGGACTTTAATCTGACGATCTGGAATAGCGGTGTCCAGGGAGATGCTGGATTGATCGCTAAGAGGAGGCTGCTACTTATCTGGATTCTGACTATCGGCTTTCCCCGGCATCCACGTACTGAAAGCCATACCTTTAGGGACTTCTTTCCACTGCAAGGTTTCCTTGTCTAGAAAGCACTCTTGCGTATCGTCCCACGACTCTCGGATCATCTGCGCCTTCTTATCGCTGCGTGCTGTTATAGCCGCTTCAAAAGGCGCCGGCTGTACCGTCAGGCTCCCAACTAGATGATCAATATCAGGCAAGGGCGCCTGTTCCCCGGTTAAGGTGTCTATGGGCCGTTTGATATAAAATCCCCATAATACACGCGATATACCAAGAAACAACGAACGCTCCGCGATGTGAACGCCCTGGCATAACCTGCGACCCGCGCCAAATATGAAATTGTTGCGCTGGCTGGGATCTCGCGTTGTTGCTGATTCCAACTCGGTGCGATTGTCGTTCTCGAAGCGTGCTGGGTCGAATTTGCGAGGGTCTGGGTTTCTTTTCGGGTCCATATGGATTGCCCTGGGCGATGTTAGCGTTTGGTAATGGCGCACTGGCTTGTTTACTCTTGGGGCCTGCACGTACCAAGCATTACAGATGACTGTGGCACCAGCGGGGATTCGATAGCCCATGTACTCGTCGTCCTGTGTGACGCCATGAGGGGCTGCCATTACTGTCGTTGGCATCCAACGAATACTCTCCTTAACGCATCCTCTGATGTACGGCAGGCTGTCACTATCTTCCATGACGGGTAACCTGTCTGGCCCCACAACCCTGTCTATCTCTTCTTGTGCCTTCTGCTGGACGTCCGGGAAGACCATCATGGCTTGTATAAATCCAACGAGAATAGATGCCGTCGTGTCTGATCCAGCTTCTAGAAGTGATCCGCTTAGATACGCCGCTTGTTCATCGGAAATTTGTTCCTGCTCTTGCACTCGAAGCAAATCGTTACAGAACGATGGCTGCGACGTTGTAGTAGTGTAAGGCCCATGGTCAATACAATGTGTAAAGGCTACTCACCTTGGCCGTCCCATCATGAAGCGCCTTCTTGGTATTCATCCAGTGTCCCAAGTACAAGCCCATCTCCTTCCTGTGGAGCTCCCGCGCATAGTTGTAGTTCGCGCGAAGAAAAGGGGGAAGCTTTTGAAGTATAGGGTACAAATCTAATATTTGCGAACTGGCCTCCTGCACCAGTTCTCCCCAGAGCTCAAATCCCTGGAAGTCTCATCAGCCCTGATAGCCATTCCGTTTTGAGTGATTGAGAGCGCACTTACCTGAAATAGTTGCTTGAGCTTGGGATCATTGCTATCCACAGTCCGGAACCCAAAAATCATCTGGGTGGTAAGGGAGTTGGTATAGCGTCGAATGTGGCCAACGAATTCGCCTGGTTTGACCAGAAAGTCGAGCAACATTCGCTTGTTTTCCAAATCTTGATACGGGACGTACGTTACGGCAGCGCGCACGTTCAGGATATTGTGGATCATCTTGTGCATCTTCCGCCAGAGAGCAGAATATTTCTGTGAAGGGTCAGATGTGGAATGTACGCGCCTCAAATGCCACCTGGCGGGGAAGTCGGATTGCTTACCATCGTGACGAGCCGTAGTCCACCGCTTGCAACCTCTTGACCCATGTACATGTCAGGCCGTGAGGAGTAGATGTTACTGCGCTTATCCAATAAGTCTCTGACACTGGCATCAGATGATAGGATGATCCACACGCGCGTTCCGAGCATCAGTGAGTATATCGGTCTAAGAATATTAGTGGTCGCATACGTCCTGCTATCTTTGCTTGGCCATACCCGTACTCCTCGGCCCATTTCTGAAACTGCAAGTACGGCCTGTCTTTGGGGATCTAGAAAGGTTAGAATAGCTGTTTTGGTTTTGAAAATACTGT
Organism: Aspergillus sp. PM3604; assembly: GCA_025768815.1. Taxonomy (NCBI): domain Eukaryota; kingdom Fungi; phylum Ascomycota; class Eurotiomycetes; order Eurotiales; family Aspergillaceae; genus Aspergillus; species Aspergillus sp. PM3604. The sequence continues at coordinate 19,628 of JAMFNW010000107.1, read as the reverse complement.
TGGTTCCTGCTGCCTACCAAATGGAGATTACCTAACAGCGGTATAGTTGGGGGCCCCGGAGGAAGGTCTGCAGGTCTCCAGCCAATATTGAAGCATTTATGTAGGCAGTACAGCAGAACAGTCGCCGCCACCCATGCGACGGCGTACCCGAGTTGGCCCATGCCGAATAGCTTTGTGCACACTTTTTCTAGGGAAAAGCGAAGAATGGTCGACGGTATAAGATGGTAGTAATCATCTCAACAATGACGGTAACATCAAAGGTATATACAACGTTATATATAACTGACGCTAGAATCCAGTGGAGTTCCCCGCTGTTTACTTTCGGCATATCGGAGTTCTTATTACCATTGGGGAAACGCCCGAAACAGTGCGGGGGAAGGGTGGGGAGTACCCCAGATCTCGTCTAAATCCGAACAGTTTATAATGACGACCGCAAGGTATCACTGCTCACTTGAACAGGAAGTCTGATAGACCCTGAATCCCAGTTTCGGGTCTTCGGTGGGGAACTCCGAGACTTACGGCTTGTATCGGGGCCCATTGATTATCGGTTTTTGGTTTACAAGTGGTTCTCATAACCCTTATGATCGAAATACCTTTCGATCCAACTACCCCTTACTTTAGGTGTGGTCGTCTAAGCTGACCAGCATATCAGTACATTGTAATATCTAGAAATGATTAAATCTTTTCCTGTTCGGCTACTCGTAATTTAATGGTCTTCACCAGGCATATGGACGAGTATAGGAGACTCTTAAGATGTCCGTTTGTTTATTCCACGTAAAACTAGAGCGAAGGGTGGGAGGATCGAGCTAGGCAGTATATTGCCAGCCAGCATACCACTGGCAATATTGGGATTTCCTGACTGCTTATTCATTGGCTATGCCCTACAACTGCAAACATGTCCATGTTCATGGAGACTGGCCGTACAGGGCTCAAACGGAATCAATACCCGCTCACGTAATTTCGCACTCCTGTTATTTCGGAGTTGCGTCGAACTGCATTGGGGCTCCAGGCATGAAGATCATTTCTCCCGAAGCGGCCGAAAAGTCCGAGCTCGGTCCTTCTACTTTTGACAACAGGTCTCAAAAAATCCGGGGAAACTAGGGTTATGCCCAGTTCTCCAAACAATGGCGGTAGTGTGCAAGTAACAACTAAACCAGAAACCCATGTAAGTCGGATCCCGAGAGCTGAAACATCAATTACCAGATACAGGTCGAAACTTCATCTGAGAAAGCCATCTAGAAATATAATGGAGGGAGTCGTGTTTCGATGCTTGGGAATCCCTTTGCTCCTAGGTTCCTAATACCTGGCTTAAAGTTCATAAAATGTTGGTCGACGACCTCCCAACTTCGCACCCGGCCCACCGGCTCTGCCGATTTTAGGGAACATATATCAGGCCAGTGTGATCTATTGTCACTTGTAGGAAAGCAATTTTCTGAGAGAAAGTTCTCCAGATGCTAACTAGGAACCCTCGTACCCAGGTCCAAAAGTGGACGGAAAAATATGGGTACCGTTGACTGCTGAGGCCATGGGAGATACTCATATAAGTAACCATCATTAGGCCAGTATAGTGGGTGGTATATAATTACGTCCCAGTTAGGATCCAGCCCCGGTCGAGCTACCTGCTGGCTGCTGATTAAATATAACTACCTAGGATATATACCAGTTGGGGGGGGAGGATTTAGGTCCTTAAGGGAGTTATCAAAGATATCCGCTGGCGGCTCACTATCTATATCGACGGCTGGCGACACCCTGAAGCCACTATAATAGATAGTAAGTACTATGATCTCTAATAGTCAAGCTAAAGGGAGAACAGATTAGGATAAGAATAGATTAGTAATTAATATAGATATTATATAAAAGAAGAACTCTCTAACGTATTTCACCAGTCATCCGACCGCCACTAGTAATCCGACCAACTTCAAATTGTCGACGCGTCGTCTAACACGTCAACTTTCAAGCAATTACCATGCCATGAAAAAAGTGTCTTTCTAAACAAAACCTAGTTGAGCAAGAGGGCAGGATCCAACTTGCAATTATATTATATAAAAATGGCAAAATTCCTTCTATACACCAAGCAGCAGCTGCTTTAGAAGTCCTATATAGGATACTCTAAGACCGACTAAATAGCCACGAATTTAAATTAGAACACCGCCACTATAACCACTAGCTATCTCAAACTCAGGAGGACTATCTAGTATAATAGATAGTATCAAGGGATTAACATAGTTGCCCTCCGCAGTATTTATATATTACGGAAATGGCTAATTTAATTTTAAAGGCGGATTCTTCGGTTGTTCCTAAACCTATTAGACAAAATTAGGTTACAAAACTTATTATATACTGTAATGAGGTCAAAAGTTAATTTATATATTAATATGATTACCAGCGAGCTCTATGCGAGGATCCTAAGATTATTCAAAAGTGGTTTAATAATCTAAAAGAGCTCCGATTCACCAAGAGGATTCTTGATAAAGATATCTATAACTTTGATAAAACTGGCTTCGCTATAGATTAAATAGGAACTACTAAAGTTATCTCTAGGTCTAATATGCCTGGTAGACCATTACTTATTCAGCCTGGCAGTCGTGAATGGGTGACGATAATTGAATATATTAATACCAGGGGATGGAGCGTTCTAACTTATATTATCTTTAAAGGCAAAGCCTATATTGAAGGATGGTATACAGAACAAGTAATTCCAGGTAGCTGGTATATTAAAACTAGTCTAAATAGGTGGACTAGTGATGTGATAGGCCTTTACTGGCTTTAACATATCTTTATTCCTGTAACTAATAATTGTACGGTTGGTTGATATCAATTACTTATTTTAGATAGCTATAGAAGTTATTTAACGCCCTAATTCGATAAAATCTGTGAAGAAAATAATATTATACCAATCTGCATGCCTGCTCATTCATCTCATCTACTGTAACCTTTAGATGTTGGCTGTTTTGGCCCTCTAAAGCGTGTATATCAACAATTAACTAAAGAACAGTCTTGATTAGGGATATACTATATTAAGAAGCTAGACTTCTTAGAGGTCTATCCCAGCGCCTATAACACTACTTTTACCTCTTAGAATATTTAAAATAGGTTTGCAGCAGCAGGAATAATCCCTTTTAACCCTTAAAGGGTACTTAATAAGCTATATATTCTATAGAAGACCCTGACACCCCCTAGCAGCTGTGGAGGGTATTCTACTACCTCTTTAATACTAGAGATGTCTTATATAATCCGTCAACTACACTGAAAGTCTTTCTTAATTTAAAAGGCTATAAGATAACGCTCTTACAGGTCTCTAGACTTATTAATTACCTATTTAAAGCAGATATAAAAAGGCTTTAAAACTGCTTTATATAACACTAAATTTCTAGCCCGAGAAAACTGTCTTCTACATGCAGAAAGCAGTAAGGCAAGAGAAAAAAAGCAACGATCTAGACGCCAAATATCTCCTATACAAGGTCTTAACTTTGCAGAAACTAGAGATCTTATTTCGCAGAGGAATAGGTAACTAAATATAGAGGAAGAACCCCCCGCGGATTCTGCTGCGGTAAATACAGGAGCACCAAAACAACGCCCACCAAAGTATTTGAACTATAGTGTTTTAGGCCATAATAGAACTAAATATCCTCTACCTGCTAATATTTAATTTAAATTAATATTTGCGTTGCTGCGTTGTTGCGAATTGCTTTAAGATCATTAAGCGTAGCGATTTTGCGGAGTTGGTCGGATTACTAGTGGCGGTCGGATGACTGGTGAAATACGTTAATAACTATTCATATCTGAGCATTATTAAGATGTAGGTGTCTTCTATTTATAGAATATAGGGTCTACTATTCAAGCAGTTGTGAATCATAAGTAGTTAAAAAACTACTGATCTTTAGCCAACTGCCTTGAAAGCCCCAACCGGACACCGCCACCGAACTTCATTCGGCCGAAGGCTCGGTCGGTAATTCCCCCTCTTGCAGCTCGCTAGAACGAAGACCTGGCTGGCTCTTTTCCTCCTCACTCAAGCGCCTCAATATCCTGGGACCGTGCTTTCAGCACATCACATTCGAGGAGGGAAGAGACGGAGTAACAACCCTTAATGACATCAGAGCTCATAAAAGAACAAAAAAAAGCAAAATCGAGTTATTACTGCTCCCGGCTTCTTTAATCGCCCTGTCATCCAGGAGTATGACGTCACTCGCAAACCACAGGTCTTCGCGCGTTATCGCCCCCTTCCAACCTGACGATTCTTTACGGCCCATGAGGGTCTCTGCCAAAGCGCACTAAGCATTCGAATGCGTGTACAGCATGTAAGACACGGAAGTCGAGAGTACATGTATTTATCTCGCATTATCCGTTTGATCCTTTGACCTTGAACCTTTAATTATAATTCCAATCATTCCATTTTCTCGGGCCAGGGAGTTACTCCATGATCCTCAACTATTCGTGCATTATCCTGCCCCTCCTCGCCTGCTCGCAATGGAATGAGGACCCTTCAGATCCCGACCGACTGCGTCATTCTTGCTTCTCCGTAATTGACGGCCGACTAGAACCACATTCTCATCGCAGGCAAGTGATAAAGCTGGGCAAAAGCTGACATGAATTCCCACATGCTGACATGTTGAGGGATTGTTAGGCTTCTTGCGGCGGAGGCCCCCGGCGATCCAGTTTCCCCTTGCTGCCCTGCTTGAAATTGACTATATTTTACTCGCCATGGTACTTGGATGCTTACCTCCAGAGCTTGTACTTCTGATCCTTGAATACCTGGACTCCGAGAAAGACCTGTGTTCTTTAACAGAAACGTCAAGGATACTTCATGGTCTGGCAAACAATATGTTGTACAGGGAACACGGCAAATCAGCAATCCTTTGGGCGTCGGAAACCGGATCGGAGAAGACTATTAAACTGGCATTATCAAACTATCCCAAGGTCAAGGAACGGGATATTGACCGGAAGACATTATGTGAAACGGCTTTCTTGCTAGCCTGCGTCGGGGGGCATTCTGGAGTGATTAAGGTTTTGCTCACTGAGGGAATAGACGTCAATTGCCTTGATAACCTGGGCCAGACGCCCCTCATGCTCGCGGCTCAGTTTGGCCACCCACAAGTGATTCATATACTCCTTGATAATGGAGCTGCAATTAATCAGGCAACGCGCACTCACGGCACCACCGCTCTTATGCTTGCCGTGGCCAGTTGTCATACGGCTGCTATTCATATTTTACTTGATAATGGGGCAAAATGGGCACTTTAAATTGATTTGGGCGGCAGTACACTTTATTGCCGTGAATATACTGAACTAAAATACCGTTCGAGTTCTCACCCAAGGAACGGCAGCACTTTCCTTGAAGCTACGACTAGCGAGACAGCCCTACATTAGCAGTGAGTGGAAAGAGGTGCAAAAAGATATTCGGGCCAACTGTATGTATCTGAAGACTTCATTATTTGGGGAGCTGAATGAATAATTTGAGCCTCAGTTTCTTAATCTAAGGAATCGATACCGTTGAGAACCGGCCCTATCAGACCGGGTCCCACCAAACCGCCGTTTACTGATTGTCGGAAAACTTTCGCCCTGATTCTGCCCATGGATCAGCCATGCATCATCTTCCTTGGACCAGAAACGCTGGCGCTTCTTTGGGTTACTGTTTACCTGTTATGAATGAGGTTCCGCATAAACTGGCCATGAAAGCGTGAGTTTTCTGAGCATAATCAGAGCAATTATCTGGAGCGACTAGAGAAATTACTCGTGACATAGCGCCGGCAACACCATGACTGGGCTCATAGCGCAGCCTTGGTTAGCGGGAGTGCCAGCAGATGTCACCTTGCACAAATTAAGCGCATGCTCCACAAATGCAGTGATCCCAGCTGCAATGGACGCTTTAAAAGACAGGAACATTTCAGGAGACATACGAAGAGCCATTCAAAAGAAAAGACCCATATATGCTGGGTTCCTGGTTGTCACCGTGCTTTCTCGAGAAGTGATAACCTCAGCACTCACTGCACGACTCACGGCAAACACGGCGGTCGCAATCGGTACGTGGCCACATTGGATATAGACAGCCCCGACTACAATCCTGATTTCCGGGGCCAGATAACCGCTGAAGGCTGTCCCATATACGAATCTACGCTGGAAGAGCCGAATATTGAGGATGGAAAACTGGAATGAGTGATGAGCTCTGGTTAAATCTGCTATCTGCCGGCTTGGTGTGTTGTTGAGGTTTTATTCTGTTTCCATGTCTATTCTCATTTTCATTACGTTTTCTCACTTGCCCCGTAAAACATCATTGATACCATTTTTTCATGTTTTGGGTTATCCAACTTGTGCCCTGACAATGGACGCTTAGGTTTCCCAACAAAAGTGTAAAAAAATTCCAAGGTAAAGCCGGACACGCAGGCTCCAACGGAGTGCCATACACGCTAACTGTCGCAAGTGGACAGTCCCTGTTTCTGATTGATCGCAGTTAGCGAATCACACTAGCGCTAGTGAGCAGGTGGATCGATCGGTAGCGATCAGGTTGATCCATCTGCCAATGGAGACCTATCGTGCTACTTTGGGTGCTATGATATATCAGTCCCCTAAGGTGAGTAATATCTCAGCCACGGACTGCAACTGGTAGAGGCGGTGGTCCCAGCCGCACTCAATCGTATCCTTGACTTGAACTGAGCTTTGATAATACTCAAGGCTCGCTCCAAATAAATCTGAGGGTTTCCAGGTACTATTTATATATACAGAATGAGATCGGGAACATCCATAATATCCCGTGATTAACTTAATCCTGCGTTAGTGTGGGTGGGGCCGCTTTCGCAATTCCTGGAATTCGCCTCCTCGACCTTTTATCTCCGCTCTGGTGGAGAGTGGCAAAGGCTCTCTTCCGTTGTACGCTGCGGCTTCCCTCCCGCGTTGTATTTTCCCCTTGCAAATTTTACTAACTAGAGTACACTTATTAATTGTATATATACTAGTCTGCCAAGGAGACCCAGACTATTAACTAAATACTCAGCACTAGTATATGCCGAGTATTAGATAACTTTAGAGCATGACAAGCTACATCAGAAGGAGAAGGGTAATAGAATATAGACTAATCTGTACCGTACTGCTAATGTCCTAAAACAATACTAGAGAACAGGTAGTCAGAAGCCCGTCTGCTTGCTTTAGCTTCCTATGCTTACTTACTGTATATATATTTAATTATTTTATCCGTCAGGGCCCAGGCAGTAATCTTCAAACACCTTCCTTTTTAAGGCAGGAGAAACAATGGAACTTCTGATGATTTACCGAGGATCTAGCGAAGTAATCATCAGTAATATCCGGCTGTATAGTACACAGTTAGTACTTTTAGATATACTATTAAAATAGTTGACCAAGCTATAGAGATTGACAAGAGACTATATATAATATTACTGCTAAGGTTAGATATATCCCTTTTTCTTATAATCTCACTTTTCTCGAAATTCTTTATACAAGGTCTCGAGCGAGATGAAAGTGCCGGGGAGCTGTTATTCTAGTAATAACAAGAGGAGCTGCCAGCCCTTGCTATTTCAGAACAAGTACAGAATAGGGAAATTAAGAGACCTTCGCCTTATTTTCTTGGATCCCTGCCTGTGTCAGGTGCTGACTATACCTACTAGAGCTAGTGTTCGCGGCAAGGGCTGGGAAGTCTAGGATAACAGTGTCGAGGACCCATAGGTTCATTCAAACGACACTTTATTAGTCTCGGTAGCCGTGATAATTGTAGAGATTCATCGCGGTATTAATGTCATACATCTCCGATGACATTATAATATATGTAAGCAGTCAGAATGCCTCAAATACAACTATTTATTAACTAAATAACCTGGTTTAGTGACAAAGATGATAGAGAGGCCACCCCTATAATACCCTATTCCAAGAACGCGCCCGAGGTTCTGGAGACATGTAGAAACTGATAAACTCCCGCCATTTAAAAAAGAGTAAATTAAAGACAAGATAATTCGGTTTTCGACCCCTGGATATATTAAAACATTGTTATTGGAGCATTGGAACAGTTCTTTAGAACATCTTCGTTAGGACATCATGATTGGTACATATAATAGGAACATTGTCATTAGAACATAGCCACCCCCAGTGTCCACTCGGCTCTGGCCGTACTGTTGAGTTACTGCTGCTACTGCTGCTACTGCTGGAAAAGCTGTAAGTATTCTTGCTGCTGTTGCATAAGTTGTAAGTAGTACTCTTGCGCATACTGCAGCTTAAAGGACAAGAGCAAGGCCTGGACCAACTTTGATCTATTATGATTATATACCGTGATTAGTGCTTGTCCTTAGACAGGAACAGCAGCTGTGGTCAAGGGTAGAGTCATTAGTAGGTTTAGGTTGAAAGCAAATTCAGGGGTTGGGGTAGCAATGTTAGGTTAGTGGCAGTACCAGTACCCCTGCTGAGAGAGGAGATAGGGATCGGTTTTTGGAGACAGAGGAGTAACTGGAGTAGGAGGGAGACAGAATTGCTCTTGCTCCTGCTCTCGCTCAGAGACTGCGTAAGATTTCGACAGTATCTGGATGGCTAGGTCCAGGGCGTGCGAGCTGTGTTGGTGGTTTGTGAGGGTTGCTTTCCGGCGGAAACTTCATGTGAGTGCGTAGGTTAGCCTGAGAAATGCTCTGCCTGGACAAATATAATAACATAAAGGTAGTACCTTCGTTTACACATTGGTTCAGGACATACATATGCCCGTCTATTCGTGTGGATGCCGCGATGGCGAGCCAGACTCGAAGACTAAGGTTTTCGTATTAGGACATAAACCCTTCTCTGCGGTGAAATAGAACAGGATGATGGATGGATCCTACATCAGAGAAAGCACTGTTACATCCTTCAAAACTGCACACGAAGGGCTTTTCGCCCGTATGCGTTCGTGAATGCACTGTTAATGCGCTTTTCTGGACGAAGCCCTTGTTGCAGCCTTTCACTCGGCAGCGGTACGGTCTCTCATTGGTGTGGATTCGGTAGTGTCTGCGGAGATCAGAGTTGCGATAGAAGCACTGGTTATGGTCCGCGTGAGTATGGGAACAGTGGGTGTTTCCAGATTTGATAAGAAAATGGTGGTACCTTTCCACAATTCCTCCAAAGACACAGAAAATCACGCCTGTCACCGCAGGCCATGGCTACGAAGTTTGGTGTTAATATTCCGAAAGGAAAGAAAGAACGATGGATACAGATGGCGGCGATGGTAAATGGATCAAGCAAGAAGAGTAGAATAATAGCTTAAGATGCCTAGAGGCAGGACTCCAGGTCTCAGGAAAACAGATCTCAACTGATATAGTCAAGAGGAAGAAGTTGTACAATAGATAACCAGACATACAACCAAGTTAAATGATACAGAAAACAAATAGACTGGAAAGACAGGGCCATGACAGGGATACTTAAAGCCGTGGGCTTGAGGGACCTAGTCTGATTCCGCGATAAGCAGGGTTCAAGAATAACAGACCAGCCAGCCAAGACATTGCTACGGCTAACTACTAATAGCTGATAACTGCAGGATTTTAGTGTAACGCTCGAACCCCAATATTGGTATCTGAGGAGCAGAGCACACAAGATACTGGCAACGTTGTTAAGGGGTGTAGAGGGCGTGTGCAGCGTGCAGGTAGGGATGCAGTAAGGGGTCAGAGCAACATCCACACTATACCAATAGGAAAGCTTCCAGTGCGCCACTTCTTCGGGGTTCAGTTACTCTTTCCATAAAGCTGAACAGGGCCGCTTGACGGGACGTCTCGCTCTAACTGCCGCAGAACGGGCTTGTCCATTGCCAACCACCCATTTCATTGCCCATTACCCATCTGCTCATCATTTGCTCAGTACCTATTGCTTTGCATTAAGCTATGTCTGGCCCCTGTGCGGGGAAGTTTGCCCTGGCTCCAGCTTCAGTGCGCTGTTCACTTTCCCGTTTTGTCGACTCTTAGCCACGATCATGATGTTCGTATGAAAAGTTGTATTCATCATTGTCAATCACAGACAGTAAAGTCATCACCGATCGGTACCACCCAATCATTGCGCAGTACGTGCATCCCAAGTTTCCAGATTGCTTACGCGCATTCCCGCCGAAATCTCGGTCTTCGCCCTCCACTGTTGTTGCTGGCCTAATCGAGATTCCAAGGTCAGATTCATTTCCCCGCAAGGCTGCCTTGCTTCATCAGACTTGTTTCTTGGCGCATTGCGTTCAAGTGGCTAAAAAGGCTCGTAGACGGACGGCTTGGCGTCTCAAAGTGTACAATCATACTTGCTCGCACTATAGCATATTACTCCGATAAGAGAAGGCTTGAGCGGCCGTGGCAGGATCCTTCTGGTTTTTTTGCCAACCATGAAGTAATTGCCACAGTTGCCATATTTTCCTACTGCTTCCTGGCTGGGCTAATAGCGCAGATAGAACATTCTCTTGTTAAGCCCGTAGCAACGGGGAACATAACCCGGCATAAAATTAGGGTTTATCCTCCGCATTCACGTCCGCTGTCAGAAAACAGCGGCTGCGGAAGCAACCCACGGGCCAAGAGGCAATGAAAGCCGGTCAGCAGTAATGAGGAATGAGGGTTACATATTAGAAGAATGGTGATAGATACTTCGCGCTGCTACCCTGTTTTGGTGTATCTGGTAGAGCTGTTGCCAGGAATCCGAACTTCACTCTTGAGCGATCACTGTGGCTTGCTTGCTTGCAGGTGATCATTGGCTTGGTGCTCAAAGCTCTGCGCGCACCAAAGAGTATGGTATACATGTACAGCAGCCTACCTAAGTAGGCGTGTGGGGACCGCACTATATGCTATATGATGAATGCCAGAATGGCACATTGACTGCGTAAGCCTGACATGTTCCAGAAGCCCCGCATGGCGTCCGTTTGTCTGACGCGCGCCTTCTGGAGTTGGAGGCGAACGAAACGTCCCGAAAGGGCTGATGTAATACCAATGGATGGCTCGGAATGCCAGTGGCCACGATACGCCCCCTCAATTTACTGTTATGAGAGTTCTGGGTGCATATGGCACTGATAACTGGCTCAACCTCGGATATTAGAATTGTTGCTGATGGAGTCGAACGAAGTATATATGTTGGTTGTGGATAGGTTCTTTGGTCATTGTCAAGCGTACCAGGTCCCAAAAATAATAAAAGTAGCTTTACCAGCTGTCATCAATCAGTGCGCACACGATTCAGGCAGAACTTGAAAGTCATTAACGGGAAAAAGAATTAATCATTAAATAAAGTAGATAAATAATTTTTATTTTCTTGGTTAGGTAGAACTGAGAGGAATCGAGGGGTGCAGCAAGGGCTGATCGATACAGAGTGCAGATTGAATCTTCGATTACGCCAGCAGTGACGGCGAGTAAAGACCGAGATTTCGGCCGGAATGCATGTCGAAAACCTGGAAATCGGGGTGCGCGTGCCGCGCGATGGTTGGTTGGGTTAAGGGTACTGACGGCGATCCTTACTTCTTGTGATTGATAGCGCATACAAACGCCTCATGATCGTCATCCACAGACCACAGAATTGGAAAGCGAAAGGCCGGAACCCGAATGTCAATCTTCGCGGAATATATGATGATGAGTGATGGACGAGCTCGGGCTCGTTTTGCGGCTGTTGAGCGTAGCGTTCCGCCGAGCGGTCCAGTTCAGCTCTGTAGAATGAGTAACCGAACCCCGAAAAAAGTGGCGCACTGAAAGTTCCCTCCATTGATAGACTCTACCCCCAGCCCACTTAATATTAGTCACGTGGACCGAACCCCGCTAAATCTGATCTTAGATCCAAGTGCAGGGACATCAAGCTTGGAGGAAGCAGTTTGACCGTTATATTATAAAATTACTGTAAGTAAAAATCTCGCGTCAGGTGATCGGATGGGGATGAGGCGACAGAGCAACGGTCCAGGACTGAACGACCACCAACTCCCTACAATCAACAGCAACAACATGGACGAGAAAGCTCGATGGGCACCTCCAGTCTCGGAACGAAATACTGCAACATTGCGGTTCAAATACTGGTCCACTGTGTTTTCGTTCTGCCCCTGGCGACCCTTCTTTCCGCGATCAGCCCATTTCGTCGCCAGAGAATGTGTCCAATTTCTTCAACCTACTGTTACGGTAGCCTACGCTCACTGCCAAACCCACTTTTTTTAAGTCATAGTCTGTCCCAGCCGCCCTCAGGCAGCTATGCGGCGTACAACTCTAAATACCGGTGTTCCCGCTTTTTGCATCCAGAAATCAAGTCGCTCCTGCCAGAGTCACTTCCTCCTTCTGCTCTGAATAGTTGCGTCTAACTGATAATCGCGGTTTTGAACACCTCTTAGCACCCAGAGACAGTCGAACTGTTTCTCTGAGAGTTCCCTTCGGACACCACGTGGAGGTGGACAAAGGAACAGGAATTTGGGGCTGAACAAGATCGAGCAACGAACCCTAAACGCAGGGAAGGGATTTCCACGTTTGTCCTTTCAAGGAAGGGTAGTGGAAATTTTATCTGCACGATTTACACGATGTTACTTTTGTCAAAGCTGTTCTGAGTAACATGTGAATCTCTGAATTGAGGTATAGCTGGTGGAGTCAAGTGAACTAGAACAGTATTACAGACAAGCCGCGCATGGTGTTGGCTCATTCTTCTCCGGCTCAAAATGCCGGACCCGGGCAACGCAAGCGCCTGCGCACCCGATGCTCATCAATCGCGTGGCGCTGGAATGCTATTTTATGCAACAAGGTCACTTCGCACCAGTTGCACTTGAGCGGCTCTTCCAGATGAATAGCATCAAAGTGGCGCGTGACACAGCCAGCATCATGAAACATCCGGCAACGAACCTTATCAGGTAGCTTATCATTCGCGAAGCATTGAAAGCAAGCCTCTAGCTATTCTAAATTCTCCAAGTATTCCTTGGTAGCACGCGACGGCTTCCCGTGTACGGTAGAAATTTCAACTTCACATGCCTTGAACTTGGGATGCGTGCTGGGATTGAGCAACAATGGCTTTATCATTAGGAACGGAGCGGACAGACGAGTCGACGTTACAAAGGATGGAGAGCCAATTACATAAAATAACTCCAATTCTTACTGCTTTTATTTATATGGGGTTTTTATTATATTTAAAAGCGTTGATAGTTCCGAGTTCTTGCTTCGATCAACGAAGCACCTGCATAGCTATGTCACACTGTCGGGCTTCAAAAGGTCAATGAGCTTGAATTGAATTGAATTAATTTGAAAATTGAGGATAGATAAGCCAGGAATGACAGTGTTGCACCTAGCTAGCGACTTGAAACCGCAGTAATTAGGGGGTAACACTTGTCCGCCATAGTTGGTATCAAACTCACACTACGTCTGACGCCCTTGTGATCTGTATACAGACATCAGAACAACCCATGTAGCGTACCATAGCGCTGCCCAGCTAATAACTCCCCTTAAGACCAGAACTGCTTTTATGATCGCAAAGGTTTTCTGCTCATTCACCCTCGGGAAACTTTTGTTTGGAATATCTTGGCAGAGAAACTCGCACAGGGGCTGCCAACCATCTTCGGGTTTAAAATCAAGAACTTTCCTTCTTTTTTCTTCGACAGTTTCAACCACAGCCTCATTGTATGCTTCGTAGAAAGAGGCCGAAAAGACAGTCTTTTCCCCAAATGCCTGGCCACACCATTCCAATATGCACAAGTTGAGTCGGTACCACAATCTGTCTGTCTTCCATAGAAACCCAATCCAGAAGAACCGACGGCTAAAGAAGAATCCCAAGCTCCGGTAGCAGCTCTGGACCCAAAGGCCGGCGCTCGTTCTGCGGCCAAGTATGACTTTTGCGTCCGGGTACATATCCATTAAATCACGGAGAAAGAAGATTGCAGGTAGGTCACAGACAGCTGCATATCCATCAACAAGCTGGCGGACTAGCTTCTGGGGTCGTTCTTTATGTTTTTCGTCGATAGCATCAAGGAGGGGCTGCTGTCGATCGGCGCGAGGTATTATTTGTGCCATGTGGAGGCATGGACTAAAGCCGAGTTCTTCAAGTGCCGCTTGAAGAGATGACGTAGCAGTGCGTGGTAACCCTGCCCCGATTACTCTGAGAGGTGAACGCCGAGCAGGAACAACGTTTGTGTTCGTAATAAACCGAACCATTGGATCAGACAGTGAGACTGTTCCAGAGACATATATCGTAAAGAGGATAATGCGTACTCTCAAAGAACTTTTAGACAATATCCCATGTCACGAACCTGGAGTTGTCAGAGAGGGAATATTAACAAGGGGTTGGTAAAGAGGCTCTAGCCGGCTGCTGCGCATATTTAGGCCCGCTTTGTGTGCGCAGGGGAGATTGATAAGCGCGCTTAGATAGTCTCGCCTACCCATGGTGAGAGACAACCTGGCTGAGAGCAAGGCGACGGCACCAAAAAAAGTGAAAAGAAGTGTGGGCAATCACGGTGATAAAAAAACGACAAGAGCAAGACCAAGGTGAAATGGATGGGGCAAAGATGCCGCTATTCTAGATGGGGACTGGTGAGGACTAAATACCGGCCCTGACGGTTGTGCCGCAGGTGCCAGTTGGAGGCTGTTCCCCCTGTCCAAGGCCGCTCTCATGGGTATTTAGTGATATCTGTGCTATGGCGGTGTTGATTGTGATTCTTATTCCTATCTTATTACTGCTATTCCTGGCATCTGTGGTTGGACGGGCGCTTGCTCGCGTCTGCATTTTATGATGGACCGATGACCTTCTTCATGTACAGTATCAACACATTTGGCGACGCTTCTTCCTGCGGCCACTCAAATCGCCCGTTGACCCTAGTCTCATACTCCTGTATCACGGAGATAATGTTCATCAGCTCAGCAGCTGTGGGTTATCAAACAATCCATATACCGGCAGCCGGCTTGCGCGCTGAAATCGACGCACATAGCTATGAATGATTATTTTGGAGGATTTGATAGGAGGAATCGGTGCAGAGCACTATGGGAGTACAGGCTAGGGAAGTCCGGGGATGGTCATTGCAGATCAATATCTTGCTGTTATCTATGTATGAAGAAGCTCGGACACGCCAGCTTCTCTTGAGGTGACTGAGCTGCGTAATATTATCTGCTGGTTTACCGGCTGGCTGCGGCCTCTTTATGTTGCGGTGGTCCGTACACCTACTATATTCTCAATGGCTAGTGCAAGTGCTCCGGGGTTAGTGAACCGTCGTTTTGCGCAGATCCTAAGCACAACGCTGTGCCCGCGATGTGATAATTGCCCATCCTGCTGTACATAGATGCGTTATTTCTTCTTATTATTTAGTCGTTTGTACGGTATTATATTGGTTCCGTCTCTAGATTGCCTGTTAGCTGCATCAGCTATGCTCTTCTTATGATGTCTTTTTCAAGTCTTCCACCCGAACTTGTGCTCTATATAGCCGCTACGCTTCATAGCGCACGGGATATATATGCCCTGATGGGCGTGAACAGAGGCCTTTACCGGTTGTTGAAAAGATATCTATATCAGTATAATGTGGACTATGAAAGCAGCACCGGGCTTTTGCGAGCAGTGGAAATAGGGAGTTTATCCGCTATATATTGTTTTCTCAGCCTACCGCGGCTGAACGTGCATGTCCGAAACGATGCTGGACAGACGGTACTCCACGCCGCAGCGTAACAGCATGAGAAACCCTATATTATGACGATCCTTCTGCGGGATAGTCGTATTGACGTTAATGGGACTGACTCGAAGAGACGGACACCGTTGTCTTATGCAGCATTAAACGATGACTGTCGTCTGCTTGGCATCCTGCTACGGCACAACGTTGTTGACATCAATATGAGTGACTTCGGAGGCCACACGCCTTTTTAGTTTGCGGTCAGCAAAGGGAATAAAGCGGCTGTAAAGAAACTTCTTGACGACACGCGGCTAGATCCAAATATAAGTCCTACCGAGATCTCGCCCCTGGCGATCGCAGCGGGCAAAGGCTTGATGGAGTTACTCGAAACACTCCTGAGTGACCAGCGCGTGGCTGTCAACAGCCGCAGGATCCTGCATCCATTAATCAGCGCATTATTTTACAAAAATGAGGGAAGCATTCTTCGACTGCTACGTGTACCCAACCTCAACGTCAACTGCAGCTTTGGTCATATGAGTGCACTGATGTGGGGTATTGAATTAAGATAAACGGCAGTTGTGGTTGAGATCCTGGAACATGATCAGATCGATGTGAATCACCGAGATGATGCTGGTCGCACAGCATTAATGCTCGCTATAGAAGAGGGAAACGACGAGGTATCCATGGCCTTACTGAAAAGAAAAGATATTAATCTCACCTTTCAAGATGTTAGGGAAAAGAGCGCACTGGACTACGCATTGAAATCAGGTAATGCAAAGACGTTGGGAGAGATCAGAAAAAGGTTAGCCAGCTCTAATTCATGATGTGCACATCCAGTGCGTTCGCACGAGAACGCAACCGAAAAGTAAGGTAAGGACCAGATATACTGCTTTGCAACTTGGAGCATATCAAATGCGCCGGTGGTCAATCTGCACCTGGGACTGTCAAGGGACGAAGTGTTTGACTGACGAGACATGTTTTTGCTCAGAATCTATGCTCTTCGGAGTCTAGTCAGCTTTCTGATGTTAAAGTTGAAATTTCTGTTTTGATAGTCGTCACCCGCGGCTGCACATCAACCTGGGGCCAAATTATGTCCGAAGTGACAGTGGAACAAGCGAAATCTAGGATTTCAAGGACTAGGGCCTCTGGGTATAGACCGGAGCCTAATTCGTATACCACTTCATGGTCTGATATTGGCCTGAGGCTTCATATTTACATAAGCGAAGCTCCTGAAGTACACTATGCGCATTTTCCGGTGATGTCTATATATGGATGCTATCTCTATTTGTGCCTTAATTAGACGGGAAACAAGGGCTCTTGTGTCAGATTCCTAAGACAATTGGTCAATGGAGCGCAGCGAATCCTTAATCTAAATAGCTTCCCTAGAGTATTACCACAGTAATTTTATGCTCCGTGGCTCATACTGTACCTCAGTCGCTACTTTCATCGGGCCATTTTCCTCCCCACAGGTGTTCCTGTCGGCTGCTGGAAAGAATACAGCCGATCCACAGCCTGATTTACCTCTTTATTCCACCGCTCCTGTTCCTCCATACTGGATTCCAAGGCTCTGTAATCGATCGTCAATCCCTAAGTTCCAAAGTCCACGACAAGGAGATAAGCTGTTGACGTGCTCGATCCTCTCTTTGAGCCTGTCAAATTCTTAGCGTCATTTGGCTGGTGACGTTCTACGTGTACGGGAGACATAGAAACAGCCCGAGCCCGCGTTGCCATGGACTACAGGCCGCTCCGCCGTGATGGGTGCGCTGGATTGCCACGTGATGGGAGTCCCTGTCCGCACTCCGTGGATTGTTGGGCGCGAAACTGCACACATCAAGCTGCACCTGGCTTTGGAGTAGTCCAAACCCAATCACCTGGAAAGCTCGCCATAACAATGTGACGAGCCTTCTTCTATGTGATTCCCACGTCCGTACACTGGGTCGCTAGCGTGCACAGGTTCGTATGATATCTACGTCTGCCTCCATTGACGGACGCATTCACTAATTGTCGTTCCAAACATGTGCCATTCATGATTCAAATTTGAAGCCGGTCCCGTGGTTCCTGTCTGCTGGTAGACTTTCCCATGCTCAAATCGTTGGCAATGACGGGAAGCTCAGCTGCAATATGTGATCCACATGCTCATTACAATCGTGGTTGATCTTTTCCAAGAGCCTCCTGGCTACCTCAAGCAAGAGCCGTAGGTGATGGTGTCCTTCAGGCGTCTGGTTGCGCGCCATATGCGCAGCGAGGTTGCCTCTCAGACGACGGGTGCGTCCCTTCCATGCGCTGAAAAGATGGTTGACCCGCCCTTGACACTGCTCGATCTCCATTCCACAATGCTGATCACCCAGCCATAACCTGGCAAACTCTCGCGCTGAACTGAGTTGCTGCTGCATGCGGCGGTGACTCAGCCGCTGGCGATGTACGGCTGCGTGGCGGATACCCTCAATGTCGGATCGTAACCGGTTAACCCCTTTCTTTGGGATTGCCCCAAAGCCAAATGTAGGCCGTGTACGGCTTTTCCGGTCCAGTGCTCTGAACGCCAGATGCAATTCCACTTTTTCCGCACAGTCCCACCCTTTGGACTGAGCAAGTTGGGGGTGCCATTCCTGGATTGACTCGAACGCAGAGCATTCCAAACGCCGTTGTAGCGCCCGCACAATGCGGGCTGGGCAGGGAACGGCAACGTTGTCAGTTGGGGCTCTGTCAATTGCAAGGGGATCATGCGCTCCACCATCTGCCATAGGGTTGTCAGCCGATACGGTATCTGATATCTGAAGGAAGCAGATATGAGAGGTGCTTGTACAATAGCTCTGCCCAGGCCCATATTTGTGAGATCCAGGCTCGAGCTTGTACTAAACAAATGGACTGACCGGAGCGTTTGCAGTGCGTTAGAGCTACCGGAGGTAGATGAAAACACTGAGCCGATGGACGACGGATTCGGCGCCATGGAGTGCGTACGTTCATACCTTCCTCTTTATATGGCGGTGTCTACGGTAGACGAACCATGCCTAACCGAGATGAGCGCCCTTATTCTCACTACATCCCCTGCCCCTCAGCAAAGGCGTATAGGAGTCCAGTGAACAACAAATGCCACCGGAGTAATGGCAAGTTGGGTTTCAGGAACCATGCATGTCAACCTTTGTCATTCCTGACCGGTGGAGTGGGCATTCTTGGTAGTTCAATCACGCAGCCGTGTCCGCCAGCGTTGGTGGTTATGCCGTCAGTAGGGTCATATATCGTGCAAATCATCTCGTCGTCTGATTTCTCTTCTGAGCTTGACGAACTTCTTAACCTGGTCGAAGGCGTCTGGGTCCTCGCTGTCTGTCGGGGAGTCGTAGAAAATCACCGCTTCACGTTGGGTTACTGGCTCACCCTGGAGGTTCGTTTTCCGCTGGGAGCGCGTATTTACTGTGGTATAGCAGAGCCCGGTGATGATTGGGCGATCCCAGGTGGCTTGACGCAAGGTAAACTGACGGGCTGATATATAATACACTACATCCCCCATCTGTCTATTAAGCGGGCAATGGACTTGCGGAACGCTGTTCGCATTATAAAATGACCGAACATGGTGAACTGGAGGCTCCTCGCTCCGCTATAGGGACTAAAGAACTGCAATTACATCTTTGGGGGGAGTTATTCTAGGAATTGGGCATTCAGGTGTCAGACACATATTCAATAGCAGAGCGCATATTCAACCGGGGAAATTCCGGTCTTCCGGACTATGCAGGGCTGATGTATGGTCAGTTTGGGAGACAAACTCTGCTTATGCGGCTCCTACTGTATACAGTGTGCGTGTCATTCTGGGAATTGCCTTAAGCGATCGTCACCAGTGATGATGCACAAGTGATGACCGGGCATCTTACCTCGTACTTCAAAGGCCGTTCTGGCCTCATATCTACAATGTAACCATATTCCTACTTCAATATTGCGGGGCTGGTACAGATTCTGCACACTTGGTCTTACTGGATTATCGAAACGACTGTGGATATAAAGCAAGCCGTCTCCCAAGATTGTTCTCCTCAGGATCAGGCTTTCTAGCCTCACGCACTGCATGCGCCAAGCGCAACAGTGTCCTCCCTCGTAGGCCTGGCGAGCCTACGTTGTATCATCC
>JAMFNW010000106.1:0-62068 GCA_025768815.1 Aspergillus sp. PM3604 | reverse complement strand
GTTGCGGCACTTGTTGGTAACTACAGAGCCCTGGTTGAATTCAACAAGCGCCCAGACTACAAGGCTCGCTTCTATGAAAAATATCTCGCCACCGTCCTTCAAGGGCACAGGCCTACATTGACACACGGGGATGCTCAGCAGAAGAATATTATGGTCGCAGAAAAAACGGGCCTGTCCAACAGTCAAGGTGGTCGATCCTTTGACGTCGTCCTGATTGATTGGGAGAATTCTGGCTGGCTCCCTGACTTCTGGGAATTTTTCTGTGCATCGTATCCCCTTATCTTCGACTGGCATGAAGACTGGGCCGGGCGAGTGCAGGAGTTCGTTCAAGTGTGGCCCGCTGAGATGGCCATGATGCAGCTGATTGACAGGGACCTGGGCTGGTAAATATACTGCTATTAGAACCTCTCATTCATGGAGAACCTAGGCCTAGATACTGTTTTATACCTGTTGACAATTGACGTTAGGCCGGCCCATCCCCGGGAGACACTCCGTCCACCCGCACCCCCGGTGTCTTTCGGCCATGGGATTAATATGTCGCTGGGTATTAAATATGAACGGCTTATCGTATTCTTTTGTTTCAAAATTCGATGACAAAGTGTGAAATGGCTGTCCAAGTGTATGACTCTCCTCCCAACGTCCCGGTCAACCCGGATTTCACCGTCGCAGTCAAAGCAGAGAATGGCCAGGAATGGCTCCCTGTTGCTGCATATGCTGTAGACGTGGCGAACACCAGCACCACCTGCAATACATTCAATCGACACACCGTCGCTGTTGCCTCCTTCGACTTTGAGGGCCCCGTGCAAGTCAAAGTAAACTACAATGAGGCCATACGCTCAGCAGAAATCCGACCGAGAGCCCTGGGCATCGAGACTCAGATCCAGAACAACACAGTCTTCTTCTCGCTTGATGCACCGAAGGATGTGATGCTGGAACTGAACGGAAACAAGTGGACAGCCCTCCATCTTCTCACCAATAAAATCGACCTGTCCGCGCCAACCGGCGACTCTGACGGTCTCTGGTGCTTTGGGCCGGGAATCAACCAGGGGGCACCCTACGCCCGCATTACTGATGGCGTTAACTTAATGATCCCGTCGAATACAACAGTCTATCTCGTCCCGGGCGCCTTCATTACCTGCCGCCTGAACTTTATCGGTGTTTCCAATAGTGCTGTCCGCGGGCATGGCTTCATTCTCGGCCCAGAGGGCGGCTACAAGTATCGCGAACACGGCGGTGCTATCCACATGAGCGGCGCTTCCAACATCCGTGTCGAGGGCATTACCTCGCTAGGAGCAAATGGGTTCAGCCTGTCTGCAGGCGAGTGCCAGGATCTCCACATCGACCGGTACCGATCGTTCTCGTATGCTGGCAACGGAGACGGGGTCGATATCTTCTGCTCCTCCGATGTCACGATTGAGAACTGCTTCTTGCGCAACTCGGACGATACCATTGCCCTGTATTCGCACCGGTGGGAGTGGTATGGTGACTCGCGCAATATCTTCATCCAGAACTGTGTTCTGCTTCCTGATATCGCACATGCGATTAACATGGGCACGCATGGGAATCCAAAGAAGCCGGAGACGACGAGCAACGTTGTGATTCGGAATGTTGATATCTTGGACCACGAGGAGAACCAGCTGTGGTATCAAGGGTGTATCGCTATCAATGCTGCTGACGAGAATTTGTTGCGCGATATACTGATCGAGGATGTCCGTATCGAGCGTATTACGCGCGGTCAACTACTTAATTTCCGAGTTATGCAGAATGCAATGTGGACAACAGCTCCGGGACGAGGTATCCAAGGAATCACAATCAGGAATTTATCATTGGATACGCGGGACTCAAAGGTTGTCAACCCGGCCATGATTCTGGGATATGACACGGCGCGTCGTGTCAGGGACGTCGTCTTCGAGGATCTCCATGTTGATGGGAAGATCGTCCACGAACAGAGGGACAAGCCCCGGTGGTATATGATTGCAGACATGGTGCCGGTGTTTATTAACGAGCATGTAGAAGATGTACAGTTTATCAAGAGCAGTTAGCTTAATTCAGTGCCATTCGTTCCTTAGCTCCTCTCAAGTACAATTGCTTTGATACAAGCTGCAGTATTTGATATTATCATCAGACCTATTTAAGTAGTAAAGCATCCTACACTCCAGACATCGACCAATTGCGCTTGTGACTGACTTATAGTTTAATACTCTACCTCAGAATTACCTAAGTGGTACACCAATACGGAGACAACACAGGTATTCGAAACACTATAAGTACTTCTTCAGCGAGCTTTTGACACTCCTGTCCCCACCGATCAACACTATACCCGGGACAGCACCTCACATTATGAGAATAAACACACATGGAACCAATGTAAGCATGAGACCTTGTACAATCAGACCTATGGCTGGCCGAGACAGCTTACTCCTCCAGCCTGTACAAGGCAGTGCCAAATCCGAACACATCATAACCACCGCTGGTAGTCCCGAAGTCACCACTGCCGCCCTCAGCGCCTTCACCGTCCTCAACCACCAGATCTCTGTACGCCTTGGTCCAGGAAGCATCTAAGTTTTTGACTCCGTTATAATGAGCGTATAGCAATTCCGCAATAGGCCGGAGTTCTCCCCTCGAGGCTTCACTGATTACAGACTGGGTTTCATCCGAGTTTGTGTACTCGGTGTAGGGGACGTCGTTGCCGGTGTTGTACTTGAACACATACTCCGCACTGTTACTGTCAGTCTTCACTGTCTTTTCTATGTTAGGAATCAGATGGTTGAACGTACCCTGCAAGAATGAGGTTATCGCCCGAGGCAAAGAGGTCCTCCTCTTGGTTGTAGGCCTGCTGGGCCAGTACACCGAGAAGCCCGAAATCAAGCAGACTGTGGCCTTGGTCTCGGCCAGCCTCCTGACCCTGGCCAAGAGCCTTGCCTGTATCTTCTTCCGTGTGGATCTTCCAGATGGCCTTTTCCAGGGCGCCATTTCCCTCGCCTTCCTTGAAGTAGGTGATTGCCCGGTCGATGGCTGTTTGGTTGTCAGCGACAACACCAATAGCATGGATGCTAGCGAGGTTGCACAGATCCCACTATAGGCTCATATTAGCATATGCTTCTTCCATGCTGGGTATATTAATATAGTTACATTCGCCCAATAGTGGTCAATCTCTGCATCGTTGTGGCGGGTCAGAAAGTCCTCGTTCATAGGTAGAAAGATATCCTGCAACACTGCAGCGACATCTTCCAGCCCAGTCCATTTCTCATACGTCCTCAGGATCTCGGCAGCATTCGCCATCTGATACCCGTAAATCCCCGCCGCAAGGAAGCTGTCAGAGCCCCCTTCGATAGTCTTAAGGGTGCTACTCCATGCATCTAGGATAGCTGCTGCAGCATCCGCGTTTTCCTCGGCTCCGGTGACTTTCCAGTACACGGCGTTGATATAGGCGGCTGCGACGTCTTTGTATAAAGATGGATAGTTCTCGGTCTCGCAGTCAGAGCCACGGCAAACGGTCTCTTTAGCAGCAGGTTCGTAGGCTGCGTCTGCGTGTGCGACAAGCTTGTTCCAGCCAGTCAGCTGCGGTTCCTGCTTTGCAGAGACAAAGCCCTTGATGCGTTCGAAGTCGTCTTCGGTGTGGAGTAAACCAGGGTGGGTGATTGCTGCTGCGGAGAGGGCAGCATTGAGGATGCTGAACACACAGGTCTTCATTTTGGAAAGAGATGTTTGATTGGGAGCTTGAAGTTGGAGTTGTGAAGGAATCTGGCAGAGGTATGCCTCCTGTTATATACTCCACGATCACCCCACCGGGCATCCAGCGGAGGAAGAATTGGATTGTCCTGACAAGAAGCAGAAACGGCCCTCGTCCGGGACCTGCTCCGATCGGTGAAGTTTTGACGTAGACTTAATATAAGGTTGTGTTCCTCTCTACATCCTTGTTTTGTCAAGTGTCGATCACGACAAGGGACAACTTCTGCGAACAGATGGACTGTCACGGTCGCGCGGTGGCCGCGTGGACATCAGGGGCACTGGTCCACAAAAGGCCGACTGGCTCATGGCCCGACGATCTGTGCTTCAGATTGACAGCAGGGAGCTGTGGGGAAAGTCCCCTAGTTTATTTAACCTATTCACCGTTCAGAGTCTGGCGGCATCCGAGGAATCGGCCGTGTCGACGGAGGGGAGAAAGCAGGCTCCCTACTTGTCACGACTGGTAAAGGTAGCGTTGAAAGAGGATACCATTTCATCTTGTGGGCTTGCGTCATGGTCTTGCAGGCCTCGTCTTGCCGTAGATTTAGACAACCTAGCCAGGAAGGCAAGTCAAAGCTTGGTGTTGATGAGCTGTGGACCCAGGGGCTTGTCGCTTTTCTACTGTGCACAACTTCAACAGACAGTGAACTTTCTTTGATTTCCTCTTATAGAGGGGGGCTGGCTAGACTAAATATAGAATAATAATGGCAGTTTAACGCAAGTTGCCAGCCAAGGAATGGAACTATGGTTCAAATGTGCGGGCATCACACCTTGATTGGGACCTATGGCCTTCCGAGTCCGCTGAACCTTGGTTTATAGGTTGTGTTCAGGGGCTGAGCATCGTCCAAGCGGCGATATCGTAGTGTTTGGAAAGCAGATCCATCTGCAATAGCCTTGGGCGGATTTGGTCGGTCTGGTGCGACAGCAAAGATCAGTTCCCTGGTCTTGGGTAGCTCAATGCCAAAAATGTGTCTGGCGATGGCGTATCCCAATTCCCACGTTGGTCTGACGGGCCAAATAGCCTTCTTACTGATGACGGGCCAGTCCACGGGCGTAATGCTTGAGTTGCAGGCGACGCTGTGGAAACTCGGGTCGTATGGTAGCCCGTCTGTTTGGTTGAGCATAACTCTAGCTTCGTAGTCCATCGCGTTGAAAAGACGGTTGTTTTCCATTGTGAACCAGGGTATGCTGTCGTTTTGATTGTGCAGAGTATAGAAGGCTTCGATCAGTTGCCGATACCAAGCTGGCCGTGAGCTTGATCCCGTCTACGATGGTCAGAAAAGTGCGTAGCTGCAGAGGTTTACTACTCACCCAGTTTCAATTGTTTGGCCTGTCGGCGAAATACTGCCTGTGAAGTTTGCACATTGGGTATGCAGCATCAGGTCCTTGGCTGTACCATATGCGGTCTGGTTCTCGAGGAAGACGGACGCTACGAGCATGAACTTGGCACCACTTGTTCCCCAGTTGGCAATGAACGGAATCGATTGCTCGAAGGATGGGATGTACTGCGCAGCCGGTGGGTACATTGCGGTAGACACCATGTTTGAGAAGGCAGCGATATCTTCAGGTGTCCAGAGGTTGGTACTGTACCTGACGATTCCGGCGGCATTGATGAAGTTAGACCCTGATAGGGCAGCAGCAAGCTGAGCGTCGGAGCCTGTTAAGGTCAGGTATTATTCAACTCGCAGGCATTGCATCAACTAACCGTTGACCTTGGTGAGAGTGTGTCCCCAGGCGTTGAGTAATGCCAGGCTGTTGTCGAGGTATATCTGTTCACCGCTGATAATCCACATCAACGTTCGTTGCAGGCTTGCCACAGCGTCCTCAGCAAATTCGTTGACACAGACGCTGGTACTATTCTCTTTGGTCCTTGTGACGACCGGGCATGGTCCCAGCATTTTATAGTCTTTGACGCTGTGCTCGTCGGCAGCAAAAGCCGTCAGGACTGAGTCCCAGGGCTCTAGGCCAGAGTGTGCCGTATAGACCAGGCGATCGAAGTCGTCCTTTGTGTTGTCGATTCCAGGACGTACCCAGGCAGAGGCAGTGGAAAGTGCACCAAATACTAGAACAAGCTTCGTTGTACCGATATTGTTGAGAGCAAGTGGTTCTGGTTCTGGAGTTTCCGAATTATTCGTACAAGTATTATTCCAAAGGCATTAACAAATAGTGGTCGGTAGTGACTGTTGAGAGGGTGACCGGAGACGGAGCAACAATAAGAGATACGTCCGCCATGCTGTACGGACTCGCGGACATATCTCTGAAAGCAAATACACGTTGTGGCTGCCTCCGTAACATGAAATTCGTGGGATCTCCAAGAGGGTTATCTCCACAGCAATTACGAAGTAAACCATGGGAATTGCATGTCCCTCCACCATCGGCCGATCAACAGCACGAGTCGCTCCAGAGGTACGCTCGAGTCGATAGCAAGCTTTTATCCGCTGCAAATGGCCAGGAGTTTTAGCCATTTTAGCCATTTTACCGAGACTCGTAATCTCTGCAACCGGACCAGCTCCGCGACTTGGCCCGACGCCCGATCCCCGCGTGGCACGTCAGGGACAGTCTCCACGGGGTAACTTGGCGTGGGGATGCTGTGAATGCCAGAGGTTCTCGTCCCCGCAACTGAAGGATGTCAATTCAGTATGGGCAACAAAACCAACGGTCGTGATATCCAGCAGGAACAACGGGACGACGAAATCCCAGCATGCCAGTCCTGCCGCCGCAAAAAGGCCCGCTGCAGCAGGGAGCAGCCGTGCTCGCAGTGCGTGCGTGCGGGGACTGCTTGCACCTACGACGAGAAACGAATGAAGCCGGGGCTGCGCAGCGGCGTGGTCGACAGTCTGTCGCGCAGGATCGAGACGCTGGAGAACATGTTCCTGGGCCAGGAGATCCTGTGGAAGCAGATGTGGGAGACGCTGCATCCGGGCGCGAAATTCCCTGGCCAGGACGACATTAACCCTCGCAGCGTCCCCGGGGTTCAACAGACCCTGCGTCGCTCGCTGCTCCAGGTGGCCTCCCAGGAGGAGAATGAACCGCCGACGAAGCGACGGCGCACTCAGTCTCCATCGGCAGACCTCGACAAAGTCAGTTTGACCGCGACAGACATCATTGAGTCGGACTTGCTAGGCCGGCTGGTCGAGTTCTACTTTGACAATTTCCACCACTGGATTCCGATCCTGCATGTGCGACGATTCCGACATCAAATCCAGTCTACAGAGGGAAGAAGAGAGGCAACACATACACTTTATGCGATTATCGCCGCATGCATCCGCTTCATAAACGATCCACGACTCGCCGACAAGGAAATGGTATCGCGAGTCGCTGAAAGCTGTCGGCAGAAGGTGCTGCTATCCGGCATGGAGTCGTTCTCTGTTGGGAACCTGCAGGCCCTGGTCATCATTGCATTTGACACGGTGCATTCCATATCTGGCCCTTTTTGTATGAATTCATGTTAACGTATGCAGATTGCCCGCGGCCGGGGCCCATCATCGTGGTCGATTGTCGGGGGCATGGCACGCACCGTCGAGCAGCTCCAGCTCAGCGTCGAAGAAGACCATCTCTACGACCGAGGTCATGCTGGAGAAACCCTGATCAGACGCATGGCCTTCCTCAAACCGTCAAGCTGCTGGCGAGAAGCAGAGGAGCGTCGACGCGTGTTCTGGACCGTCTTCCTCATGGACCGCTTCTGCAGCGTATCGACGGGCTGGAATGTCAGTCTCACCTCCGCCGACGTCAAGCGAAGGCTTCCCTGTGAAGGGGCGCTGTGGCAGAATGAAGACGAGGTGAGGGCGCCGTACTTTGGCTCCTCGATTACGAAGGGCATGTCCCAGTATCAGCCGCTGCCTCTCGATAGGCAGTTGACCACCGACCCGGCGGAGCAGGACTCCATCGGCGGGTTCGCGTATTGCATCGAAGCAACAGAGTCGTTGGTCCTGGTGTCCAATTTCTTTGTCCATCAGCCGCTTGATGTGCGCAACGTGGAGGAGACCCAGGTCTGGCTGATGCGGTTCAAGGAGCTAGACCTGCGACTAGTCCAGTATGCCTCCCACTGACTTTACAGAGCCAGTCTCTTGCTAACTACGCAGATGGAAGCTGTTCCTGCCCTCGAAATGGCGCGACGCATCGAAGCTCAACGCGGACGGCATCATGGACTCGAACCTCACGCTGGCCCATATGACGCATAATACGGTGGTGATCCTGCTGCACCAGGCAATCGCATATCCACCGCACCACTGGAAGTCGTCGCCCGTCAAGCTGCACTCCTTCTCGTCTGCAGAAACCTGCATTGAGGCTGCATCGGAGATCTCTGCCATCGGCAGCCAGTTCCTCCTCTGTTCGTCTATGCTCACCAACCCGCAATTCTCTTTCTGCCTATTCATCGCTGGCCGCATGCTCCTCACCCATGCTCGATATAACAACGTCTCCATTCCACCAGCTCTGGATACCCTAATCGCAAGTCTCCTTGAGATCTCTACCCGTTGGGCTGGCCCACGCGACTTCAGTGGCCCAGAAAAAGAAAATCTCGCCAGTGTTTTTGCCAGACGTCTAGTCCACGCACGCGATAACCTGTCCCCGACAGCAAGAAGTCTCGATATCCGGCAGCCAGTGTATTCAGAAACAGCTGCCACCGAGGTTCGCATTCCAAACCAAGAGTCTGCTCCTGCAAATCAAACCCCGTCTGGTGCCATTGCTCCGTCATTACACCAGATGCCGGGAGGGCTTTCCATCGACAACATGCAAGGAGTCCAAGAAAACTCTTTATACACGGACTTCCATGATGCAAACTCTGACTCCTCCCTTACACTTGCGTTTCCCCCTCTGCCACTGTCATTCCAGCATAGCTTTGCCCCGTTCCCGGATCCAGAGCAGTTTAACCCACATTTGGACCCCGGGGAATCTCTATCAACGATACCCTCTACTGTAAGAAGCCAGGCGGACAATTCTCTATCGTGGAATGGGGTTCCTGTTTCATTTTACCCACCGGTGCAGGATTCCCATGACACTGTCTCTGCGGGGTCTGGGCATATCCCCAGTCCAGGACAGTGAGCCAGTCAGTTCCAAGGGGTTGAGCAGGGGGCAGACTTGGGGTCTAGGACGTAGCCTTCAGGTGAAGAAAATGGGATTGATTTCTTTGTAGTGAGCCCACTGCCGTGTGCTGATCCTCCAGTACCCCGATATCTGAACCCAGAAAGTAATGACACATTCGTAACATTGACTTCACAAAACAATCCTGTTCGCACCAAAAGATCAAACCATGCCATCGCCCTTTATTATACCTTCCCTTCGCTTTTCCATCTCTCCCTCTTCCCGACCACATGCCCCCCTGTCCGCGACTCTCAGGACACGTAATAGAAATCCTCATTCTCCTTATCAGTCATATCCAGGAACGCATTGACATGGCTCCTCTCTCTCTGCGTTTCACTGGTGTCCCTGCGCTTATTCCGCAGTGCATAAATCACGCGCAGTGCAACAAGAAGGATATTAAACAGGGCGTAGAGGCAGAAGTGTGCGGTGAAGCCGTTCTTGTAGCGCGGCGCGTCGGTGGATTGGAAGATCTGCCCGGACAATCAGTATATAACTCGGGGTTGGATGGGTTAAATTGAGGAGACTACGGCAGGTATATGAGAGACAGACCTGAGGAGCAGTGGCATTTCCAGCCGCCCATGCAATGAAAGTGATAGCGAGCACGGTCGCTTTCTTCGTCTGCCCTGCGACATTGCGCGAGATCAGCGAGAAGAGCAAGTTGCCCTCGGCGAGGATGAACTGTGTGCAATAGAAGGCGATCAGGAGCCCGACACGCGTGGCAGTAGTAGGGGCGATCGAGTAGATGACCGCTGTGCCGGCAATGGCTGGTCTATAGTACATGTCTCAGTACACACCTTTTTTATGCTGTTGAAATGGGAGATGGGGGCTATACAGAGTCCACAACTGCATCACAAGCACAGTCCTATCAGTCCAAGTCGCTAGAGAAGCACCACCAACCATAACAATTATTGTAACGCCTCCCTGTGCGATATTAAGCAGTTGAGTCTGCAGAGTTGTAAAGCCAAAGCTTTTAATTATGATGTTGGAGAACACGCCCAGACCGCCGATGACCAACGTGCTCGTGAGCTGAAGGAGGACGTAGAGCCAGGTGACTGGGTCTGTCAAGGCCTCTATAAGCTGGTACCTCTTGAAGGTCTTGTTTTGGATGCCCGTGTCGTTTGCGCGCACGCGCTCGACCATGAGTTGCTTGTCATGTTCAGAGAAGCATTTGGCTTTCATTGGGCTATCCGGGAGGTACCAGCCTAAGAAGGCTGCCCAGACGCATGTTAGGGCGCCTAGGGCCAGGAAAAGCAGCTGCCAGGATTTGATGTGGTGGCCGATATAGTGACTCGTGCCCCAGGCGAGTATTCCACCAACCTGAGCGATTAGCTGGGATTGTTTTGAAATGGTGGTTTGGTGCACGTACCATAAGTTGGACCCCAGTCACTGGTCACAGCTGTTAGCTTGATAGGGCTATGTTGCAGGGGAGTACCTACTGCAGTACCACAGGCTAGTCAGTACTGCCTGCTCTCGGCGCGTGAACCACATGGAGGTCATGACGATGAATGCGGGCTGGACGCAGGACTCGAATACACTGGATTGTCAGTATCCACGAGAGCAGGGACAGGATCAGGAAATGAACATACCCCAGGAGGAGCCGGACCACCATCAATCCAGGGAAATTAGTTGCAGCCGCACTGCACTGTACTAATGTCAGTTCAACCTGGATATTTGTTGGTTAGATGTATGTATGTACGTACCATGATCACGACTCCCCAGAGGAAAACACTGCTTCGTTAGTGACGCCCTCCCAACGAGACGGTTACTTACTTCGCAGCCAGATATTTCGCAACAGGGAGCTTCTGGATGAGGAGATTTGTTGGATACTCGCCCACCAAGACACCAATGTAGAGTATCGTCCCTGCAGTGTGTCAGAAAAGCCCCCAAAATTAAAGGAGCAACTCACCCAGCCAGTTGTACTTGTCTCCATCAAGACCAGCATCCTCCTGGATACCCATGATGGAGCTGAATCCCAGCGTTCCCTTATCAAGGGACTGGCAGAAGTACGTCTAGCAGTGTCAGTACCCAACTCGACGTAACGGCGAATAACTAACCCCCAACATGCAAATCAGGACACGGCGGTTGATCTTCCAGAAGAGGCGACGGTCTGTCGCTTTATCAATCTCGATTGGACTGCCTGTCGTATAGGCTGCGGTTTCGTCATCGTCAGCATGATGCTGCAGACCCTTTTCAGGGGTCGCCGCCGCGTACTCCTGGTGTGTGGACATGTCGCTTTTACGGGAATCCGTGATGTCGGCCATGGCGAGTGGAGAAGTATGCTCCTTTTGCAACGAGAGAACTCCTGGCAGAGCCCGTCAACTTAAGCAGGTCGTGCAATCCTGTGCAGGGGTCTGTGCCGGAGGGTGCCCGGTCGCGGCCGGTAGCCCAGTCCGGCGGCTGTCGGGCCCAGTCCCGGAAAGCAGCTAGGGCATCTGCTCGGTGGTGATTTGTTACGGTACATGCCCGGAGGTCCCCCGGCCATTCCCCCGGTCCAAGCATCACCCCGGTTCTATATGAACTCGCCGCACTCGAGTGCTTACAATGCTGAATTCTCCCAGCACATCTGGATTGCCGTCATGACTCCTTGTGCAACCGGTGCCAGCAAACATGCCCTCGAGTTGCCGGCTAACGGCCAGTCTCCCACCAAGCGAGCCAAAGTGATAACCCAAGAATCCCATATTCCGCAACACCTGCTCGATGCCCTCTACTGTCCATCTACTGTCGTCAAGCTATGGACCGTCGCCCAGAAGGCTCTAGGCGGCGCCAGCCCTCCCGTGCTCTACCCTGAGTACACTGGTAAAGACGATACCTACGTCTACCGCCACCTGGACTTCTGGACGTCCGGGTTCTTTCCAGGCTCGCTGTACCTCCTCCTCGAGCGACAAACCCTATACCAACCGTCCCTGAACCAAAATGACAGGGACCATCCCATCCTCCACCGCGTCCTGCTCCAACACCTCTGCCAGTGGTGGTCCACGAACCTTCACCAGAACGCCGCAAAGAAAGATACCCACGATCTGGGCTTCATGATTGCACCGTGGGCGCTCAAGGCATGGAGTCTACACCGCGATCCTCAGGCATACAGTAGCCTAGTTCTAGCAGCCCACTCACTAGCCGGTCGGTACGACGCCCGCGTACAGTCTATTCGATCTTGGGACATCTGTCATACGAAGCTATACTCCTTCACTGACCCGTCCAAGGACTTTCTCGTTATCATCGACAACATGCTGAATTTGGACATGCTATTCTGGGTTGCTCTTGAGACAGGCGACAAATCGTTGTACGATATCGCTGTAGCCCACGCGCGCACGACGCAAAAGCATCATATTCGACCGGACAAGAGTACCATGCATGTTGTCAACTATGACACCGCGACAGGGAGCCCGAAGGCAAAGTTTACCCATCAGGGGTATAGCAACGATAGCTGCTGGAGCCGCGGTCAGGCCTGGGGGATCTTGGGGTTCATTCAAACGTATCAGTGGACTGGAGAAGACGAGTTCCTCAATACAGCCAGAGACCTGGCGGATTACTTCCTGGCCAGACTACCAGCAGACAGCGTGCCATACTGGGATTTCGATGCCCCTGTGACTAATGACACTCCGAGAGATACGTCTGCTGGGATGGTAGCGTGCTGTGGACTGGTTCTGTTGTATAAATCATTGCGAGTAGTGGATCCAGCAGCGGCTCAGGGCTATCTGGACAGTGCGCTGGGGGTTCTCAATGGAACAGTCGAAGGGTTCATGACAACTCCGGCTGTTAGGTTCAATGAGGGTGCAGGCCTGAATCATCCTACTTTCCCTCCGAATGAGGAGCAGAAACAACCCGGTCCTCTTGTTGTCTCTATGGCCGGTACAGAAGGGTCGCAAGTCCAATATCCTGAAACGATACTGAACGGGGCGACTGTCTGCAACTATGAGTTTGCCGCGAGGCGCTGGGCGGATCATGGTCTTGTCTACGCCGATTATTACTTCCTCTTGCTTGGGAATATGCTGTTGGATATGGGCTTGGTTATAAACTAGACTGAGATTAGCTGGTTGCGCACTAGACACGATAAAACACTGAACTACAATACAGAACTGTGATAGCAATTACCAGACATCACTGTCCTGAAGGGATAGATCTAATGCCTGAGGCAGTCAATGATGGGACAAAATACCAAAGATGGATTGTTACTGAAAATTCGAACACCTCCTAGTAACATTCGCCTCTAAGTGCTAAGGAATGCTTTCTAAAGTTGAATATTATCCCTTTGGCTTTATTGGTGATTTATTTGCTGGGCGATCTTTGGCAACGGCCAAGATGAGCGAAATATATAATAGTGTAACTACCACGAATAACACCTCCGCTGGCCTCAGCCTACAGAGCAGTTGCTTCCGTTGAGAATGAACGTCAATAGAACATATCCAATCTCTTTCCATCCAATTGTCCATGGTATCAAGGTCGGGAGGCTAGTCCAGGATGTAAAATGGGTTGTCTTGCTATTTTTGTTGCTGGCCAGATTCTCATGGCAGCGCGTTGTGCACCTCGACGGTTCCACACACACACACACCCTGATTGGCTACAGGCGCACCCTAATCATGTGAGAAACCACGAAATTGCGCTCTCACATGATCTATCATTTCAGTCACGTGAGTTGAAAGCACTGCAGTCACGTGCAAAGGCTGCCAAGCCGGCTCCGCGTGATTACATAAGCCATATTCGGGGACCGGGCAAGACTAATACGTCTTAACTTTTCCCGGTCGGGTGCCTGACAGACTGACGTCGACAGCAATAATTATAAGTAAATTATACCCCGATCTATCCCTATTCAGGCTTGGTTATCATCTATACTATCTGTTTTCCTCGATATTTAGCCTCAAACCAATTTATACTTATCAATTCTAGGCACCTGCAGCAACCTCCCCCAAAGCAGGCCAGTCGTTGTAATTCTCATTCGGATCCTGGAACGGCCCATAGTTGACCCTCCCACCTCGACTGTTGGAGGCAAAAGGGACACCGCGTTTGATCCGGCTGACGAGGTCCTACCATATGTATCAGAATGAAGTCCTTAGAAGCCCGCGTTGTTCTTACCGGATTGTAAATGAACGGCCTGGCGAACGTGACAAGATCAATTTTGTCCTCCTTGATCAACTTGTCCGCCTCCTCGACCGTGTATTCATGGTTGACCATTAGCATCGTCCGGCTCCCGGGATATTTGATCAGAGACCTGAACTACGCCATTGGCTCATAGCTAAGAGGCAGCTCTTTCCCGGCAGGCCTCGGCTGCAACCTAAAATATTCATCTGTCTCGCGCCCAACGTCACACCCACGTCGTGATAGATTGATAAAGGCTAGATCACAGCGCATTAGTTCCTTAATATAGTATGTATACATGTTGGTCAACTTATCATAGGAGACTGTGCTGTCGTTGTAGTCATCTGGAGGACAGATCTTATTCCCACTGCTCGAGACCCCCAGACATCCATGATAGCGTCAAGGACTTCGAGGGGAAACCGGCAGCGGTTCTCGACGGATCCGCCGTATACGTCGGTGCGAGTATTTGCATGCGAGCAGAGAAAGTTGTGCAGGAGGTAGCCGCTGCAAATGCAGAAATGTCAGCTCGAGCCTCAGCCCATATAGAGTTACTATATACGCACCCCTGAGACAACATCTCAATCCCATCAAACCCAGCCTCCTTGGCTAGTACCACCGACTGCCGAAACTGCTCAACAAGCTGCTTTGGATCCTCGACCTCGGTGAGATTCCGCGTATGTCCCGGCATTCCCTCCAGCGTACGAAACTTGCCACCCTTCGCAGGGACCTTCGACGGCGCATAAACCGGATCCCAATATCCTTCAGCATCGGCATCTCCTCATTCTGAATCCTCCCCGCATGCCACGGCTGGAAAAAGATCTTGCCTCCGACCTCGTGGACGGCGCCGGTAACCTTTTGCCATGCGGCTGCGTGCCCGGCGTTGTACATTACGGGCGCATGAGGCCATTCGGCGCCGTGTGGGGAGATGAATGTACCCTCTGCGATGATGAGGCCGGTCCCGTCGCGCGCTCTGTCGACGTAGTGCTTGACACTGGCCTCGGTGGGCTTGTTGGCGTCCGTGCAGCGGTTACGAGTCATGGAGCCCATGCAGACGCGGTTGCGGAGGGGGATGTCGTCGCCGAGGACAACTGGCTCGAGAAGCTTTGCCATTTTCTTTTTTCTTATTGTTCTGTCGCACAAGACGCAATATATCAACAAGGTGGTTAGGTGGAATTGCTTTCTAAAGGTTTGCCTTCGTACTCGCGGACATCAAACCCGTCACCAAGATAGTTGAACCTATTGCTAGTGAGGTACTTGATCTCACAGTCCTCATACCGCGGCGCCTGCAGCATAGTAAGATAATGAATCCTGGATCCGGGCCAGAGCTTCGGCTTCCGCCCAGCTTGTCCAGCCTTGAACCACGAGCTGCAAGGTCCTGACCACGCCGTTCGCTGCAAGTAGAGATCCGAGTGTCGTGTGAATTCTACAGCGGCGGGGCGCGAGACCTGGATCCTGCGGATATCCTCTACCTGCGCCTTGCCAATGATCTGTAGGATATAGTTGGTGAACGCCTCGATCATGGGGAGTGCGGAGCCATGACCAGAGGCCCGTAAATGAGGTCGACTTGATGCTGTTGGCCATCGGCGCTGACGATGCCGGCCTGGGTGATTTCTCTGATATTCTCTGTCCAAACGGTTGTTTTATCCTCTGTTAGGGTTCGAGGAACCCGTTACCGGGTGCTGGGCGCCGGCGACCGACGCCAAAGTTCTTTTGCATGGGCTTGTCGATGAGCTCCGGTTTGTTGGCTAGCTTTCGCTTCATCTGTGCTTCAGAGAACGTGCGCCTTAACAGCACCAGCTTTGGAATTTATAAGCGCGCCCAAGACGGTTCCGCCTTTGTCAGATTATATTAGTAGGTGATAAAGCCCTGATGGGGGTCCTCCGTACAGATAGCCCGTGGCGCCTAACTCGGCAGAATAAGGAGAAGTATTGTTGAGACGGGGTACATATATTTATTTGGCTGTTCAATACGGAATATATCTTCCGCTCTATTATAATGACGCAATGCCGAACAGCCTATAAATCTACAAGTAAACAGGCGAATTAATCGGTCGCGAGAACTACTTCCCCGGAATCTAACGTCTCTGCTCGATTTGGCAGTGATGATACATCCAAGCATGTCAACCGCATATCACCTTCCCACCATCCACAACAAGCTCGGTTCCATTAATCCAGCCTGCTTTCTCACTCACCAGAAATACCACCGCCTCGGCTAACTCTTCCGAAGTACCCCATCGCTTGCCCGGGATGGTGTCGATGATGGGCTCGTAGTCTGCGCCTCGGCGTATGGACTCGGCAACCACTAAAGTCATCAGTATCGATACGTGGTACATGCGACAAGTGTTATGAAGTACGCACTCGGAGCTTTTATATATCCTGATAGAACGCTGTTATCCCGGATTCCCTCAGCAGCGTAATCAATTGCGTCTGTTCGTGTGATGCCCAGTATCCCGGACTTTGTCGCGGACTACTGAGATAATGAGCGTACATCCACAATAACAATGGTAACTACACTTACTGCCCCAACAGAGGTGTATGACCTAATACCGAATATGGAGGATATATTCACGATTGCTCCCCGTTGCGGCCCCGAGCCAGCCCTGCGGGCATCAGTTGCCACACTGCACAGAGAATATATATCGACAATCCATATACCTTGTCCCTAATTCTTTCTCCTACTACATCATCTGCCCCAAAATTCCCCTCTAGCATGACCAAGTTCCTCTCAAATTCACATTAACAACCTTATCCCACGACCCCACGGGGAGTTCATGACTCCTAACGCCAGGGTTACTCGTCATTCCCGCACTATTCACTGCGTAATAAATGCCGCCTAAGGTATCCATTGCTCCGCAGATAAACTCGTTAATCTGGCTCTCTGAAGAGATATCGATAACTGCTGCAAAGACCTGCACTGCAGGGTTCATGGCCTGGAGCTCGGCTGATGTTCCCTGTAGAGCTTGTTCGTTAAGGTCGGCCAGGGCGAGGTGCGTGAAGCGTTCTTTGACAAAGATGTGTGGTGTAGCACGGCCAATGCCAGACGCTGCGCCGATGACTAGGGCGACCCCTAGGTTTGTTAGTAGGTTATATTGACTGGTGATATGTGGGTACGGACATTTACCCAGGCATGGATGGTGTTTGCGACATGATGAGTACTGGCTTCCTACAGTCAATGATCAAAGTAGATAACTCTGGTTGAGATTTCAGATACGTTTTCGAGGAAGCTCGAACGTGACACTCCGGAGAGATGGTGTATCCCTTGCATTTGGACCACGATCACATCTTAAACTGCCGTACACGCAACCTCGGTGAACTATAATGCCAGGAAATGCCACATAGTCTACAAGGACATCTCGGCATATCCCGGAACTGGGAAATGGGGTATGGTAACGGCGCTAGTGTGACTGGCCAAAGAATGGCTAGATAGAATGGCTCGGTACCGAACCACTCGCCATCAGCAAAGAGCTTGTTTCTGGCTCTGGCCTGCTTCAGGGAGATACCCAGGCAGGCGAGGGGCCCGTAAATCTGTAGATCTGGCGGATGACTATCCCCAGCAGGGCATTGGCGCTTACTAGCTGTGTTTCAATAACCTATATACACATTATAGCTGCCCGTTATATATAACACGCTTATTCCTACCAGGCTCTGTTGGCGACTGACGACCTCATGTTGAAATTGCATCACGATGTCATGACTAATATTATTCTGGTCATACAAGCATGGTTGAAGCAAACCGTTCTTGGTTTCCAAGTTCGTTCCCACTCATGGGAAAACTTAACTTTATGCCAGGTGCAACGATCTTACCTATCAGCAACATCCACGAAGCTTCCACCTCGACTGTCGGCCTTCATCTCTGGTTGAGAGTTGGAGTTAGACGCAGGCTGGTCTTCCTTCCATCTCTTCGGAGAGAAAAAGATGCCTAGGGCGGAATTCCAGCGACTCCATCGTTCGGACTTTCTTTGGACTAGGTCTGCGATGGAGCACCACTGTGAGTCTGATCACACGCCAAACATAAGGACGAAGGAGCTACTCACCATTCAGAATATATACCAGTTCAACGGGAATTGGCGCCCAGATGGTCAAAGCCGCAATCTGGCCAAACCCCCACTCATCATCCTCGAATTCATCCCTGGCCAGGCTGCGCAGGTGTCTTCGCTGCCGCCACATCATGACCACGCCAACCACCATACCCGCCGTCAAAAGACCAATCAACAAGACCCAGAGCAGCATCAGGACCTTAAAGGCTGACCTGTGCAGCACATTGTCCTGGAATTTCCCCTTCAGCGTCTGCAGCCAGAACGCAAGCGTGCCGGCTACTGCGAAAATCGCGGCAGTCCACCCCGGATACGGGACCGGGTTAATGACGCTGTAGTCCGTGGAGCTATGCGCGCAGCCATCAGATGCAAGCTGCCAGTTTGCCCTGCTGTCGCTGCCCAGCTGGCTCTTGCCAAGGGCGACGATGACGAGGACAAAGACGGCAAGGTAGAGGAGCACACGCGCTGCCCATCGCGACACTGGCTGCGTCACGACCAAACAGAAGAAGGTCACAAGGATGCTATTGACTTGCAAGAAGGCCATGGCCTGCATCTCGGCAACTTCAAAGGTGGATGGGCTCTGTGACAGGTGTGCGAGCGTCGCGAGGGCAGAGGAACCCACGAAGAAGGCATTTGAGGAGAAGAAGTTGACTTGGATGTCTTTCAGGTCGCGGATGAACGCGCTCACTGGGCTGAAGGCGAGATAGAGGATGCGATAAACGGGGCCGACGAGGATGGTGAGCCCTGTTTGAATGCTGTATGCGTACATCATCTATGGTGAGTCCAGCAGTAAGCGTTTAGGCCTGTTTCCATGTGGAAAATCTCTGTCTGGGGCTTACACCGATTCCTGAGAGATCAGGGTTTCCGACCCCGTATGTGAGCAGGCATAAGTTTTGGCAGTTTTGCACCTCCACAGTGATGTTCAGGCCGTTGTGGTGGGCATATTTGAAGAAGTCATCCATCGTGTTAAAGTCGCAGTTTCTGTCACCTTCTAATGCTAACGTTTCTGTCGGTGTAGCGGATGTCACGCTCAAGGCTTTGGATGGGGCAACTCCCTGTGGAAGCGCGGCAGCATGCTGTAGATAGCACAGCACGCACGCCGCCACATAGTGCGAAAGCAGCAGCATGGCTTTTCAGAGTAAATCCAAGATGATCATGACTTTGCGCTGGAGACTGCCTGTTGTATAATGCTCAACGGCGGCTTAAATCCTGCAGTCTGGCCAAGAAACACTGCATAGGCCCGAGCAACCCAAGCAGGGCTGAGTCGAGTCAGTTGGCGGTTGAGCAAACGTTTTCCTCGCACTTCATCACACGGCGTAAGCAAGCTAAATTGGGGTAGGCACAATGGAAGAAGTCAAGCGAGTGCATGGTTGGGATGGATCCCCATCCAATACTAGGGCTGAGGCTTGGGCTTGGAGCGCGGTCCGGCCCCGCTAGCGTCGTGGACTTTGTCTGCTGCAGTGGCACATTCACATTATCACTGGAAATCCCCATGGCAGCAGCGCTGTTTCCGGGTGAAAGGAGGTTGGCTCATGGACTAATGCAGGCCGAGTTGCGACTCAGCTCGCCACCTTTCCCACCCGCCCCATACCTGCTATCCTGGCCCGCCAGCTGGCTCCTGTCTGTATGCACCTACCTTCTACTAGTTGCTTTTATCGGGTTGCTGGTCCTGTCGCGAATATCACCAACAACGTTAAAAAGTTAAGTCACACGCTCCTCTTAAGGGCTCACCTGACGGCTGCTTATACTTTCCTGCGCAGCCGCAAGGATTACATTTCCAAGGGAGTCTCGGGCCCGGGGAGAGCTGAAGAGGGAGGAAAGAGTTTTGATCAGGTCTTGCGGAAATATCGGGCGTTATGACACGGAGAACGCCAGCCACGCCGTTTCGCCCCCTGGCAAGTGTTGGTGTCTCATCGGTGATAGGTTGCGAGGGCAGCAAAGGCCGCGCCGTGGTCTCTGGTGAAGTGCGAACGTGGGTGGGGAATACGAGAGCAGAGAAATCTCGCCAGCTTTGTCCTTCAGCCGCAAATTGCGTCGTTCCAGGGTTCAGCGTCTTCCTGGCGAGTGTTTCTGCATGTTCTCATCCACACCTCTTCATCTCGCCCGTGGGGTCCGCTCGGAACATCCCACCACCAATTAAACGCGTAACTACGGCGACAGCCCACTTCTCGAGGCCTTTCGCTCTTTCTCAGAATACTCCAAGGGAGAGCACATGCTGCACACGGGACATGGGTGACTTGGTCCGGTTCTCCAATCGCCGACTGATGGCCGACGTCTAGAGAAGGCATGAACTCGATGAGTTTAACCGTAAACACCGTCGATTGCGAATCCTTTGACACAGGCAAGAGGCTCTCCCGGATGCTCAAGGCAAGGTACAACCACACAAGCAGCCAGCTGATCGCCGAATCTGAGGACAGCCCCCGTGCAGGAATCGAATCCCAGCAGGCCCCACCAGAAGCCTGTCGCACTGACCAAGAATACACGGGTCTATCAGCCGTAATGGTCGAATATAGTTACGAAATCAAGCGCGCCAGGGCCAGAAGTTGGGCATAAATCAAGCCAACCCCCAACGGGCAAGGCTGCCCGGCTGATTGCGTTTTTCGTTCGTCTTTCTGCTGGCTCTGGTGTGCATCCCCCCAAAAGCATAAGGAACACTTAGTCGTGGACATAGGCTATCATAATGGCCGCAAATAGCAGCAACGAGAAGCCGTACCAGCAGCCCGGCCAGCCTTCCGAGGTAGACTCCGAGCCACAGAGCACGGCCAGTACCGCGTACAAACGGCATCCGGTCTATTCCCCAAGCGAATGGCTTCTAGAATCCATCAGTTCGATTCTGGCCTTGGGCCTCCTTATTGGTATCGCGATCATCTTCTGGTATATGGACAACAAGCCTCTCTCTGCCTGGTCGGGCCGTGTCTCTCTCAACGCGACAATTTCCATCCTAACAACTGCATGCACCACCGCGCTGATGCACGGAGTAAGCACATTTATAGGACAGTCAAAATGGATTCACTTCAAAAACGGGCCTCGCAAGTTGGCCGAGTTTGAAACATTCGATGGAGCAAGCCGTGGTATCTGGGGTTCTATTCTAATGCTTACCACCGTCAAGTGGAATTTAGCCACAATCGGCGCATTCATCACTATCCTGCGACTTGCTTTCTCGCCATTCGCACAGCAGGTCGTTTTGGTTGAGCAACGCAATATTACCACCCCAGACAGCACGGCCACCTTCGGATACTCGTACAGCTACAGTCGAGACTTACGGGCGTCGCTGGCAAACTCTGGCATTGGTAGGTTTGGCAATGCCCTCGCAACAGAAACAACTGCGGCTAACATTCCGGTGACTAGACAGCATCCCCCAGGACCCCGGCATGCAGTCCGCCGTCTTCCAGGGGTTGTACAGCATCGACACCCCAGAACAATTCCGCTGCCCTGGGGCATGTCGCTGGACCGACTCATATATATCGCTCGGGTTCAAGACTGAGTGCCGGAACGTCAGCCAGACAGGCTTACAATCGAGGAGCTGTTCCGACGACGAAGATGGCTGGGAGGTATGCAACATGACGACGCCCGCCGGGCTCGGCCTTTCAACTCGCTACTCGGCGACCAGCGCGGTGACGACCTTCGCCCTGAATGCAACCTCCCTGCTGAATCCGCCCTCAGAGGGAGAACTGCCCGATACATGGCCTGAGATCACGCGATTCGCAGTCTACAGAGCGACATCGGACCACAATTTCCTAGCAAACGACATCAACGTCACGGACTGCTCTCTTTTCCTCACGGCCTATGAGTACTCTGGCGCAAAGGCCAACGGTAGTGACTTTTTCGCGAGCAGGAGGGAGGTTGATTTCGGCGTAAAAAACCCCTGGGCGTACCGGACCACCGCAGGAGGAATGCTACTCGCGCGCATGTACACCAACAGTACCACGGACGGTAATGCCACGATTCCAGCCCTTGAAATGGGTTATGCTAGCATCTCCGCACTGCAGACTTTCTTCATGTCCCCGGCAATTCTCTCCCAGTGGGTCGAGGGGAGCTACGACAATACAAACCTGGGTGTCGCCGCTGCTCTCTCTGGCGATGTCGACCTGAATGAGCGGTTCCGTGGGATGGCAACTGCCATGACGAACTATCTGCGGTATGGTCCAAACCAGCAGACCGCATATGGAGAGAGGGTCGAGAGCGTGCCTTTTGTTTCTATCCGTTGGGCTTACTTTGTTGTTCCAATTGTGACAGAGGCGTTTGCAATTGCGTTTGCCATCTTGAGTATTTTGAACAACCGCAGGAGCCGCGGTATTCCGTT
This sequence comes from Aspergillus sp. PM3604, assembly GCA_025768815.1. Classification (NCBI taxonomy): domain Eukaryota; kingdom Fungi; phylum Ascomycota; class Eurotiomycetes; order Eurotiales; family Aspergillaceae; genus Aspergillus; species Aspergillus sp. PM3604. The sequence continues at coordinate 39,848 of JAMFNW010000106.1, read as the reverse complement.
GTGGAAATCGTCGACACTTGCTGTGCTGGCCTGTCAGGTTGAGGAAAGACTTGGGCTCCTAAAGACTACAGATAAGGGTCTCATAGAAATCCAGGAAGAGGCTGAGAAGGCTAACGTACGGCTACAATAATTCACAATCATGCCAACTCCAATCCAAAGGGGGCATGATGTCTTTCCCGTCCCGATAGAGACCGCAGCTAATTGGCTTTTGCTGAATCCTGGGTCTTTCCACTATCCAGGCTTTGGAATTCAGTATCTGCATCAGTAGCCTGAGCCGCCAGACGATTTTGGCGCGTTTCAGGTAGCAGTCTGTCGATAACTTGGCACCTTTGGCTTCTTGATGCCTAGATTAAGTGTAGAACTCTGAGTGACTGTCTGGAATTAGCATCGCTTGGCCAGTTAGAAACAATAGCGGGTAAAATCTAAGTGTTTATTACCCAATACCCTATTTAGCCTACAGTGTCATTCGGAGCATTTTGGATATCTAGGCGTCATTAAACTTGTCATAGTTACCGATTTACTCAGTGGCACCCAAAGTTTTATAACCTTTGTGAACGAACTTCGGTCAAATAGCCGAACCGGACTATAAAATTGTCTATTATAACAATGGGACTTGGTGGCGCGCAATGATGGGTGCCGCTTTTCATTCGCAGAGCCACGTTGTCTTGGCCGGAAATGATCGACTGCGCGCCGAACCGAAGAGTCAACGTTGCATTGACCCAGATTCCGTCTTTGGTTATTTGGATTGTATATACATGGATCGCTCTGCATATCCGGTCTGCGGCGCTTGTGTAACCCGACAGGAAGTCAAGACGTCACCCGAGTAGCTATTCTTCCTCAGACATGCCTGCTTTCGGAGATATTATCAAGTAAGGCCTTTCTTAGTGTTTGGGTTCAGATATATGTCAGAAGACTGGACTGGCCTGAAATAGGGTGTTTGATATCATTCTACAAGCGGTTACGACGTTCTGGCCAACGGCATACCTTTTTTAGAAAGTGCAATACAAACGGATCCGTATAGTCTTGAGCAATGTAACGATTCCGGCGCCACTTAGGTATCATACTTATGATGCTATGCTTTTCCGGTGCTTCCCATAGGGCAGTTCTTTGCATATTCCCCACCAAGCTCTATGTATTTAACAGAGGAATCCCTCCTGTGCAGATATGCATTTTGCTCTCAACAATCACAATTCTAGTTCTTCAATCATTGGCAAATATAACCGTTACTACTTCACACTATCTGTGCAACACACCATGTCTTCAAGCAACAGAGTTATGAACGGCCCATACGGCGGAATGGGAGGCAGCTACTACAACGCAGAGCATGGATCCCACAAGATCAAAAGAATCAATGCCTGGGGCCGCAGCTATGCGGGATACGACGTATTGAACGGATTCCAGTTCACCTTTGACGACAACCATCAGGGCCCGCTTGTCGGCCACGTCAACGACAATGATGCAGGTGAATTCGAGTTTCGGGATGGTGAGAAAGTCACCTCCATGCATGTCTATGCAGGAGATGGCGAGGGCTTTGTCAATGGCTTCGAGTTCGACACGAACCAGCGCCGCCACTTCGAAATTGGTGGGAAGGAGGGGAAGGATAACCCCCTTGAACTTGGCACTGGGGACTGGCTTGCTGCTGAGGGGAGAGATCCTATTCATGGTGCTGATGATGTTGTGGACAATATAGATATTTACTTCAGTGCTTGAAGTCAAGGTATTCGTAGTGATGGCTTTGGTTTTGTCGTCCCCTTTTTAATTATCCTATCTCGAGATGGCCTGATCTGGACTATGTGTTGATACTGTACACGGTTTATTCTAGTGTCATGTAAACTCAAAAGTTACTAGTACTGAATATATATTGCTATCCCCATTGGCATAGTATAAAGTTGAGTGTCGGCCTGTGAACTAGCCTTATAGCTCTGAAGCCTGTACCCTTCACCTTCCTCGCGCGAGATAGACAGAGCGCAAAGCTGAGATAAGGGCGTGTGAATGGGAACACAAGACCAATGGAATCTGCCCTTGTCTTTGATTTGCGAATGCGGCGCAGCGCCCTGAATACCATCGCTTCACCAGCCCAACCAACCATGGACTGAACATATCCTGTACCAGCAGGTCCGTCCTATAAAGATTGACTGACTACTGGTCCAAGGAGCCACTAGCCATCTTATGCCCGCAAGTACCGTGGATCAGCCACATGACGGTCTTCCAGAGCCTACTCAGATCCCGTCTCCTAGTATAGTATCTCCAGCCTTGTCTGCCTAATTGTATTATTGGCTGGCTGAGGCGTTTCTTGCCAGCTTACCCTGCAACGCGCTTCCGCGGTCATAAATAGGCTTTATTGGCTCGGTGTATCGAGAGAGTCGACATGCCACAGCGTTGGCTTACTTCCTTGGGTAATAACAAAGTGGATGCTACTGTAACCCTAAGTAACCCTTGCTCATTATAGATTGAATGTCTGCAAGCTCTCCATACACCGAAGGTAGGCTAGATGCAGCACAGCACATCTATTGGCTGGCAATTCCGGTGTTCTCTGACAGACCTGTTCATTTTTAACTACAGAAAACCCTTTCTCGGGTCCAGCCTAATAGGATACAGGAATGATATCAGCCCAGCTCTACTAAATACGGGCTGCGCCTTTGCAGAGCTTGGTGATACCTCGGTTAGCGCGGGATGGTACAGAAATATGCCTGGCTGACAACTACCCCCAAAGCAACGGGTGATGAATCCCTAGTATGCTAGAGCCTTGTCCGTTACAGCAGCCTTGTCCGTTACAGAAGCCTTGTCCGTTACCCCAGCTGTCGAAATTGCTCGTACTTGGCGAATTCCCATTGGTTCCGGAGAGCATGGCGCGCTGCTAACTCCGCTTTGGATGTCTCATGCATGAGCAGGCCACGCTTCACTTTCAACCTGTCCGTTGTGGCGCCTTCACTAAACAGAAAGGGGGGTTGAACATGCTATTCTTCGCTATGATCACCAGGTATATTCATCTTTTCATATTTGAGGGGTTAAGGTCAGTTATCTACATAAATATGCTAATCCCCCTTCAATTCATCTGACGAACAGCGTGTTTTCTTGCCGCCCATCGAACCAAACCATCAAACCCATCAGCTACCACACGCGTATACGCTAGGAAAAGCAAAGAAAAGAAAATGTGCGACAAACACTGGATCTACTGGACCTGCATCAACTGCCATGCCTCCCTCCCTACTTCGTACTGGAAAGACGAATGCGGTAGGCCACACTGCAACCGGATCAAAAAACACGAGACTCGCGAATACAAGCCTGTGGGATGGACAGACAGCTGTAAGAATGCACGCTGTCAAACACAGGAAGCATTGTAAGTTGTCTAAGATTACCTATTACCCCCAAGGCTGAGAGAGAAGACTAAGCCACTGTAGGTCGAACAGCAACGAGATTATGGCTCGTCGCAGGGCCCAGCCGCTATAGGGACTCGCATAATTATGGAAGGTAGGCTGAGCTTGGTAGCTGGCCCAGTCTGGCCAATACAAGCGCATACATGACAGTCGTTGATGGGGAACTGTTGGATTGATGCATCTGGTGGTGGATTACAATACATTTGTGACTCTGTGAGGTTGTTGGAGGTAGCTGTGACAGGTAGATTGCAGCAATATCCGCGATATACCTAAATCCACATATCCAAATCTAGATATATTGTAAGACCCTCCGCAAGATAGCCTGGGTATTCACGAAAGGGGGATGCAAGAACCTCTTCACTTCATGAAGGGTATAACATTAGAACTTCAGCATTAATCTCTTAACAATCCTTGACTCTTGGAATCTAAGCCTCGCGATGCTTTATTCTCTTTAATTACGTGTATTATATCCTTTCACATCATTCTCAACAACCCCCAGGCCAAGGACCTTATATATTCTAAGTAGACCTCGCCACGACCCGTGGGTCTACTCAAACAGGGTACCCATTACCCATTTCGTGGCGGGTAATGGGTGGGGTAACCCTAACTGCGTGTGGGTAGTGGGTAGCTGGGTAATACCTATGGGCAGTTTTTGGGTACTTGCAGGTAATTGAATAATATAAATTGGTAGAAGCCTGTGACTTGTATGATCGACACCCTGCTTACATACTCCATAGTGGTCCCACATCTCACCCCACATCTACCACCTCACTTCGACCGTGATCTACTCCGTATGTCCATCCCGACAGCAAGTTCGGTGAGATCTCACGGCTCTGCCTTTCGGACGCGCCAACCCTCCCCATACCGCGTGGCCAGCCACAAGAGCCCTCCCGCGATGGCCAGAAACCCTGCAGTGATGGTCATATACCCGCCCACCCCAATCGCCTCGATGGCAGGGAGGCAGGCGGCGGTCCCCACCGCGCCTGATACATTGCGAATCATGTAGCTCCCCGCCACGGCCAGGGAGCTCTTATTTGTGCCTTCCATCGCGTCGATGCAGTACGCATTCAGGCTGACGAATGCCACGGTCTGACATACCCCTTGGATGAAGAGGGCGATCACCACCAGGGGAATGCCACCAACCGCCTGCTGCAGCGCCCAGCCATACACGAGGGCGCAGACTGGCATGGCGACCCCCACCGCCCCGGCTACACTGTTGAGCCGGTCCTCGGGGACCCGTCGCCCGCGTTGTCGGATATACCGTCGCACGACCCAGTCCGACAAGTGACCGCCGCAGTACGTCCCGGTCGCATAACCCGCACACGGTGCCAAGTAGAAGAGCCCGGCATCAAGCGGGGTGGTCAGATGAAACCGCGGGCTGAGCACCTCGCGGATGGGCGTGAGGATTGAATACTGGTTCCAGTGCAGAGAGGCGACGGAAACCGCATTGATCGCGAGGCTGCGCGACGAGACGAGGAGGATGATAATCTCAGATGGATTGACCAGGCGGATGAATTTTTCCACTTTCTCGTGAGGGGCCAAACCGGCGAAGAGGCGAGTCCTTTTCTCATGGATCGTCTCCGGCAGGAACACCGCCAGCAGAAGCACCGAGAGGGCTGCCATGCCGGTCTGCGCCCAGAATATCACCCGCCATGGGGCGAACGTAATGATCACTCCGCCCAACAATGGCGCCAGGCCTGGTGCTAACGTCGTGCTTAGCATCAACCATCCGAGTGCGCGGCCCCGGGTCATAGGGGGGTAGATGTCCCCAATAACCACGGTACCAATCACCTGAGTAGCTGTCACTTGGGGCGCTGTGAGAAAGCGCAGGATAAAGTAGGCCACGAGATTTGGGGCCAAGGCAGTGCCCAGACTAAATGCGGTTATGAGCGCATTTGCCATGAGCAGGATCGGCCGGCGGCCGAAGATGTTGGCGACAGGGGCGTATAGGATGGGCCCAACCACCTGGAACAGGATCATCAGGGCGTTAGACATGGCGATGACGGTGTTGGTGGAGTTAAAGGTGGCCGCCACCTCCGGAATGGCCGATATCACGGCGGTCGTACTGAGGGTAGACTGCAGTGACGACCAGACCAGGACAACGGTGACGGCAGCCTTCCGGCCGGCTGAGAATCGGGAGTAGATACCATGACCCTCTACGGGCTCGACGGGTTGCATGATGGATGTCTCCTGAGTCCAATGAGGTTCCGTCGCGCGAGGATGTTCATGCGCAAGCTGGCATGGCAGGCTGCAGTGTAAATCATTACGCCGGAAGATGGGACACGACTAAGAAATAGGATCAGGGCTCCAACAAGGGGCAACCAGGGGAGGGAGACACGTCAGAGGGCAGCTGCCATGACGAGGCCGCGCTGTAGCGGTCTGTCTGACCATCGCGGCTTTGGTGCATGCCATTTGGAGATGCAGATCAATGCGAACTCCTATCGAGTCCCCAAACATAGCACAGGGGCTGGGGGCGAGGGCAAGTCGTCCGATCACGATCGAAGTGGACAATCATCCGGTATATCAGGCCCATCTTTCCCTGAACCCCTGACCCCCAATTCATCCCTCAAGACCCTGCCTTCAATTCACAATGACAGTCACCCTCCCCGAGTGCCGGCTCTCGAAGCGGTATCAAATCCGGCCCCTAAACCTCGGCCACCTTCAATGGACCAAAGCTATTTTCGTCCAAGCCAACACTTCTCCCTCGTCCATCTGGCCAACCCTCCATCCAGGCAATCAGACCGTCCTCGCCTACCGCCAGTTCCAGGCCGTGGACTATCTGATCCGCCACCTGATCACATCAGGCATGTCCTTCGGCGTGTTCGACACAGAGTATGAGTACCGATTCCCCTCCTCGGCCAAAACAGGCGGAATGCTCCACTGGGATGAGAACAACACGACAGCAACTGCAGACCAGCTGCTCCAGCAGATGGATTTTCCGCTGGTCTCGATTGCGCTGAGTTACGATGCCGCCGAGCCACCGGATGACGCAAAAAACCAGAAATACTACGAGGTCGTCCCGGTGGTCCGGGAAATGTTCGGGTACCTCGAATCCCTGGTCCCGTCCTCTGCCAGGAAGGGCTATGCCGGTGCGGGACGGGGCGAAGTGCTGATGAGGAGAGCCACCGCAACCCGGGGTGACTATGAAGGGCAGGGGATCATGAAAGGTATGGCGTGGTGGTTGATGGGGGAGGCGAAGCGGCGGGGATACGAAGTGATTGAGATTCCGATTGGACATGCAGCTGTTCGGCGGGTTTGGGAGAATCCACCAAAGCCGTTTCGCGCGGCGGTTATGGCAGAGTTTGTGGTGGGAGACTACGAGGTGGTTGATGGGGATGGGAAGAAGCGGAAGCCGTATGAGGGCATCAACATCGAGAGATGTCGTCTTCGCATTGACTTGTGATCACTTTGGTTTCTCCATCACGGGACACTGTCGAGAGGGCATTGCTACCTCCAGCGCAGTAGAGTATATCCCGCCCAAGGTGGAACATTGCTATGATTTTCGCACTTCGGTGCCTTCTGCAAATACTGCGAGAAAGCAGTTTGTCGACCGTCTGCGGGTGTGGCTGTCAAAATGGCGCCCAATGTGAACCTTGCCATTATACCACAGGCTAGGGGTTCAAAATTCGGCATCCTCTGTGACAATCCCCTAATTGCATCCCGCATAGTTATAGGTATCTTTGGAACAGGAACCCTATATTCGCTTGCCTTCACTACGATTCGTAGTAGTCTCGTAAAGTGCCAGCAGAGGAAAAAAGTATCTTACCTGTCTCTCTACCGGTACTACGTACTACAGAGTGAGGCCCAGTGGATCAATAAGATGAGTGCTAGCAGCGGGAGTAACTCTAACACCTATAATATAATAACACTAGTCCTGCCTGCAGAAACTAGCTTTGAGTTACCATAGACCCAAATAAACAACCCTACATTCCATGGGACTTTTCTTCATAACCTTGGCATGTCTGTTCAGCGAAGGATCAATCTAGTAACTAAAACAAGTGGTACAAGTTAATTTAAGAAAGGATTCTAGATAGTACCGGTAGTTCGACTTAGAAAATAAAGGAAGGAGAGGGCCGTCCCTCGTCCACCGAATCTGGTGGCCAGGGGTGGATTCACAGGGAGCGGATTCTGCATGCTAGTCCCAGATTCCCAATTTAACAAGATCCGACATTTTTCTTCCAGTTCCAGCGGCGGTGGGCTATGTACCGGTACGACAGTACAATGGCCGCGTAAGCATCTGTTAGGGTTAAGAGAAGTTCGACGCCCCTTGCATGGCTTGGCAAGCACGGCATACAGGACCCTTTCCCGCGTTGTAGCAGAAGTTGGCTAACATCAAGCCCTCGGACATAAGCCACGGTGACTAGATAAGGTTTGGGCATCACGTCTTTTATTCCACAAGTGTTTTCAATATCTCCTCTCAACACGTAAGCGGCGACAAAATCAGGGGAAAACAACTTGACGCAGGTCTTTCTATAGGGGAATAGGATATCACCTTAGCAACCCTATTTACCGTTCCATTTGATATGTGAGTGGTAGTCTTGATGACTACTATAGATTGAAGGTAGGCTGCGGCATAACTGCAACTGTAGCTATAGAATTAATAACCATAACTATATCTGCGGTGATGGTTATTAAATCTTATAATTATTACTATAATAAACTTAAGATTAACTATATTTTAACTATAGTTAATCTTACTATAACTATACTACAATACTAAGCAGCACATGTTAACCTTTCCTAAACAGGCACGCTAAACTGGAACCGGTAATTCACTGTCACCGCAGAGTACGGAGTATTTGACTGACAGATCTGCGTGGGTATTGATCTGGCTGGAAGGCCCCAGTACCCACACAACTCTCAAGTCTCAAATAGAGCCAAATTCCGTTTGAAGTGCAATGCAGTGCTGAAAGACTCCGCCGAAATACCTGGACAGGCTGATTCATCAGTACAATGAGGCCGTCTTCACCGCACCAACTTCCCCTAGGAACATCCCAGCCCCCGAACGAGGCCCATGTAAGACTGACTGCCTTAATGTCCTCTATGAATAGTGCTAATAATGACTTTTGATCAAGGCTGTGACCGTCTCATTTCCAACATGGGATTCGATTGTAGGCTGGTCACGTCGGGAACCATGGGTTGTTACAAAGATGCAAGCTGGCTACCCACGGTGTGTATTTTCACAAGGGAGTTGGAATGCCTATCTTAACTTGTTATTTGCAGCTTTCATATCAACGCCATTATCCAAGAGCTGAACTCAATGGTTCTTCAGAGATTATCTATCTCAAGTGACACCACTGAATGTATGCTGTTCCCATCGATTCCCACTGCAGAGCGCTTGATTGCCAGCTTAACGGCGAGGCGGCGAGGAGAGTACATATCTCCGTATATTGAATTCTCTTTGCCGGCGGGTTTGACAGACGGTATCTCCAATGATTATGGTTCACGCTGGGTTACGTTCTACGCGGTCCTATATGATACTAACCTGACCCCTGATGCATTGAGTTTCTGGCGCGAAACAGGAGATGGGATCACAAGCCGCCATGCAGAGTTTATCCTCGCGCCATTCCCTCGAGTCCAAATGTACCGATCGCGCACTGTGCACTCATCCCAGCGCCTCCAATTCCTTGTGCACAGAGCATGATGTAGTGGGGCGAGCTTTGCTGTCTTTACCCGCAACCGCTACAACGAATGCAGAGGTGGCTGCAATCAAGGTCCTCCTGATAGAAACGGCGACATTAGATAGCCCCTACAAGACCTCTATGGGTCCGGAAGACGTCCTTCTATACCCGAAGGGACTCAGTGGTATCTATGCCGTAGCGAGGTCTTTGGCACCCGAGGGTCCCGAAGCGCAAAGGTCCCAAGTTGTTATCTACGGGTAAGTTTTCTGACGCGAAAATCCCCCATTGCCAAGTAGCATTATTCTCACATTCACTGCCAGATGGCCATATGCCGAGACAGCCAAATGTGTCGAGCGCGGTGGATGGGGAAACGTGATTCTTTATCCAAAGGAACTGATGCAGACCTGGACGACCTGGAGCAGAAACTCGCAGATGGAGAACGGATTCAACTGTTATTCTGCGAGCTTCCTAGCAACCCCCAACTGGCCTCGCCAGATTTGCATCGCATCCGGCAACTGGCAGATCGCTACAAGTTTATGGTCACCTGCGATGAGACGCTGGGCACTTTTGTGAATGTCAACATCCTTCCCTTCGTCGATATTGCCATGACCAGCCTAACCAAAATATTCAGCGGGGCCTCAGACGTGATGGGTGGAAGTGTTCTCATCAATCCACACTCTCCATTCCACGAAACCATCCGGGCCCGGCTGAGCAACACATGGGAAGATATACTGTTTCCCGGTGATGTCAGCGTTTTGGCGAAGAATTGTGCAGACTTCGTGGAGCGTGTCCTGTACCCTAGCCACAGTGCGTTGGCCGTCGCGACACCCCTGCCTCAGCACCATCTCGTGGAAACTGTCAACTACCCTGCCCTATCACCTACACGGCACCTCTACGAGAGATATTGTCGACGGGGTGGCGGCTATGGATATGTTCTCAGCATTATCTTCTACGATCCAGAGAAAGCAGTGGCGTTTTACGACGCCCTTGATGTGTGCAAGGGAGCAAGCATTGGAGCGAATTTTACGTTGGCAGTTCCCTATGCACAGCTGGCTCCTTTCTGGGAGCTGGACTTGGCCGAGGACAATGGGGTCCCAAGGCATATTGTGCGTATCAGTGTCGGAATCGACGATACTGAGAAATTGTTGGATCGGGTTCGGAAAGCCCTCGAGGCAGCTGAAGCGGCGCCTGAGAATGTGCATATGCTGTAGGACCTTGTCACACTCATTGGTTTCTGAACGGTTTCCGACCAGAGAGGATGATGCCCCTTCGTTGATTCTATATAGCTTCGATAACGCTGCTATCATTGGTGGTGTTGCTAAAATATAAAGACATTTGGGACCCAGTAAGCCCTGGCGTCCTTGAGATATTTGGTCCTTGCGAGACAAGCAGGCAGAGCTCGCAGAGGGCACTGTGGTGGATATTTTCTTGTAACCCTCAGCCATCGTCCACCTCCGCCGAACTATAATCCACATGCTCGGCACGCGGTGGAGACGCAGATGGGAAATCCATACGATCGCCATGAGCTTTGAATATAAACAAGGCAGGACTGCTCCACCCGCACCCTGGAATGCAATCAGTAGTGTTTCGAGGTGGCATGGGCAACAGTGATCAACTGCCAATCTTTCCTTCGCGGCTGAAACCCGAATTCGATCAATCGACCGCTCAAGGAATTCGATGAACCAGTGGATCCACCGCTCATCAGAGCTTCGAGAGGCAGGCTAGCTGAGAATCGTACTCCGGAGCAGACACGGAATCGGCTCCTTTGCTAATTTATAACAAAAAGCGCCTGATTGTCTGTAGCTTAAGGTCTCTGTAGATACTGCATAGAATAGGCCCGTGTCTACCTCTTCGTATTGAATAGCAAATCCAAATCCCACTCCTCTAGGACAGTCACCGTACAAATATATATTTCCAAGCACTGCCTCAAATCCAAGGTATCATTGCTCGATAATATATATGTGACGACTATAGCTATCTCACCTGCTATTGTTATCCCCCAAGGCTCTTAATACCTCCTACTGTCGCAGTTTTCACAGCCAAAAACTCTTCAATGCCGTATATAGAGCCTACCCCCGAGTGGAAGGGCATTGTCGACGTGAGCCTTTACCTTTGTGACGGCCTGGCTATGAATGAGTGGGCCATGCGTGACTCCTGGCGCAAAACCAGATCCAACCGTGAACTCGGTGACTTTGCTGGTAAACTTGGCTGCGAATTCCTCAGAGGTGCCTCGTTGGATGTATATCCGGTTCGCGCAGACACACGTTTGGCCGCTTGACCGGAACTTGGACGCAATGGCGCCTGTAACCGCAGCATCAGTGCCAGCATCGTTGAACACAATGAATGGTGCATTACCCCAAGCTCGAAAGACAGCTTCTTCAGGGTGTCGGCGGACTGCTTTATCAGGAGCTTTCCGACTCGAGTTGACCCAGTAAACGAGACCTTTTTCATAATTTCAGATGATGTAATTGCTTCTCCAGCTTCCGCTTTATTTTCCAAGGCCGTGATGACATTGACAACACCTGCGGGGATTCCAGCCCGGTATGCAAGCTCCGCCAGTGCAGCTGCTGTCAATGGTGTCTCGCCTGGTGACTTGGCAACCACTGTACAGCCAGCTGCAAGAGCCGGGCCAATCTTGCGAGCTATTATAGCCGCAGGGAAGTTCCAGGGTGTGATCATATCATATAATCCTACCGGCTCTTTTGTAGTAAAGACTCGGTTTCCAGAAATAGTAGTAGGGATTGTATCTCTATTAATGCGGGTAGTCTCCTCGCTATACCATTCAAAGAAGTTGGCAGCGTATATGACCTCGCCTTTTCCATCTGTGATAGGCTTGCCATTCTCCCATGTTATAAGCGTGGCGAGGTCCTCTGCGTTGTCCATGACTAGATCATGCCACTTCCGCAGCATCCTTGATCTCTCTCTCGCGGTGCGGTTGCGAAATGACGGTAGCGCAGCGGATGCAGCCCGGATGGCCCCCTCAGTGTTATCTTTGTCCATCTCTGGTATTGTGCCGATGAGATTACTGGTGGCTGGATCGTGAGCCTCAAAGGTCCTACCAGATTTCGCGCCCACCCGCTTGCTATTGATATAGGAGTGGTGTTTGAGCAACGATTCTTCTTTGAGGTGGGTGATGAACAGAGATATAATGTACGACGCGAGCTTTGTGTAATGATGGGTTGGGTTTCGATGCCATTCCAAAGGAACAGACGTATCGCTTTATGCAATAGAGGGGAGTCTTATTTGGCGTATATTGAATGACCATGGAGTGGGACTACCTCGCTTCCCATGACGATGCCCGAAAGTATCTTACAGGGCATAAAGATGCCGACAGGCTTCATATACCCGATAATCTTTTATCGAATCATAGATAGCCGAACCGATCTTCGACAGTATAGCCGGCTCCAGCTAGACAGAGGCTAACTTTCAAATCTCCACAGATTTCCACCGTGACATTATCGGCATCTGGAGTATCTTCATAGCCCACGGATTACCATGTCCCAGGAAAGTGAAGTTGCCGATGCACAGCTTTGCTAATGGGCCTGATGGGATGTATTGTGTGGATATATACACTTAGGCAGGAAACGACCCACGAATCAGATTAAAAACCAAGTGTTATAATTCAATAGTGTAGTGTATTTGTGTAATATATCTAAGAAAGACCAAAGTATTAAGAATAGATCACAACAGTCCTCTCCATTGCCTAGTGCTGTTCTATCCAAGTAACGTCCATCGACGCGCATTGTTTCCTGCCACATGCCGCAGCACTTTCCTGACAATACCGTCTGTGTCATTTCCGAACCGTCTAAAGCTCTCCCTGCCAGCACCGGAATAGCTAAAAGAGCCCATTATGATTGAGGCAGAGCAGAATCGCGCCCAGATTGTGGAAACATATGCCTCGACGGATATGATGTGGCGGCCGCAGGAGGTAGGCCTGACAGCAGGACTGGGGGATTCCACAACCATATAGCCACCGCGACCGACCTTCTCTCTTGATATAATTCGCACCGTGGTTTCGAGCCTGTCGCGCGCCAAAAAAATCATGGTCGGTGTCGTTACTGCCCCCACCGCAACAAGCCAAGCACCCACGATCTCTTTAGATCTACTAATTCTATAGTAATGAGCTACGTGGCTTATACAGGAGATTAATAGTTATTATTACCAGGAGATAGCAGATCACGTGTCTCGGCATATCTTAAAAGTATTAATTAGCTTAACCAGAGGCCCTCGAGCACGATCCAATGAGCTAGGGGGGTGGCTCCACGAGTGACACGCACTGGTTTCCAACGCCCCCAAATCGACAAAGAGGTGCCCATTGGGGGCCATTTCTGTGAGAAGCCGCTCTCGAACACATTCCAATATATGGTGGGCCCGCTGGAATGCTGGGCGCTGCAAGGTTTAAGGGGTTCGAATACTCGGTCGGTGCGAGGAAGACCGGAAGATTTGCCTAGACGAGAAGTTGGATGTCAAAGCTGGATGTAGATGAGTCGAGCTATGTACTTATGGCCTATGAAGTTCGAATGAGGCTTAATGGTTGGTGTTTGATCTTCGCTGCAACCACCTGCACGCTGCGCGTCTACGCCATCAGGCAGTCGTTGGCCTGCCTCTATATTGTGGTTGTAGATATTGATTGCAATGTTGTTTTATACAGCAAAGGGATATCTACGTAAGACCAGTGAGGTGTTAGGCTAACAAGCGGCGTTTATGTATCAGAAAATTTACCATGAGGGTGTAAAGAGGTTAGGAGGGGAGGCACACCGCGAAAGACGGATATTGAAGCTTTACACACTTGCTCCTTTCCCTAGTTTTCCATCAACTTCAGGTTGGGGCTTAAACCCCGGTGCGCTTCTTGAACTTATTCATGCCCCATTTCCGATCTACCTTCAGTGCCATACTCGTTAGCCATGATTTGCATGTCGTTGGATAGCAATTCCTGACTCGCGTTAAAGGTGAAGATGCACTGAAAAACGCCTGCTCTTTGTATCATCATGCAGGAGTCGAGCTGACGTGGCAGGGGGGATTGAGGCGGAGCTCGGTTGTGCGAGCCAATGGCTAAAACATAAACTAACAGGGGTGAAAGCGACTATGAAATAACTGAGCAGAGGTCAACATGCAGCAAACAAAAAATAATATTGAGGGTCGATGACTCCGATAATAGGCACCTCGGGGACCATTTCCTCCAAGACTGAAAGCCCCTCAGCGCCGCTGGTAAGAAGCATGGAACTGGAATGTTTATTTTGAACTACGCAGTCAGTTTCAAGGAACTCGCTAATTTTCCCCTGTGAATCTGACTCTCTTACGGCAGGGCGAACCGGAACAGCCTTGTACCTTTGCACCCAGAAGACGTGTCGAATATCCCAGGAGCGTCAGCCTCTAAGAACCACGGATCTCGCAAATATCATGGCTTACCCGTAGATGGCCCCCAAGTGTTAATTGCGGCGCATCAGCCACTCGGGCCGCAGTCGGAACGGGCGGTCATCTTCAATTGGAAAGCTTATCTCATTATAAATAACAACAAGGCTTCGCCGATATTTAATTAGAAAAGCATAATGAAAAAAGGCTCTGTTATAGTGTCCGTCGGTTGAGAATACTGAATTTAAAGCTGATCAAGTCAGCAACAATCTTTGACGGCGAATAGCATGTCCTCAAGAGGAGGAAAGCAACCTCAAACCACCGGGAAATCAGGTCGGTCAACAAGCCCAAGGTCAGCAGAGAGAAGGAGGTGAGTGCAGACCTTACCAATTCTCAGATGAAGTCAGTTGTTGACCAGGGGCCTTGGAAATCTAGAACCCAAAATAGATTATCACAACGAAAACACCGTGGGCATCCAAACGCCAGTATTGGAAAGACTAGAGACTGATTCTTGAGTTTGATACAGGCCAGAGGATTAGAGACAGAACCCAAACGAGCGGAGAAAGCACAGAAGCGCCATGTGAGAATGATGACCAGGAGAGCTTCGATGCACCAGATCACAACTTAAACTATCCTAACTCCCCAAAGATTACATCGGTTGATCCCATTCCCATACCCGGGCCCCAGGTCGTGCAGCCAATAGACCTTGATTTACACTCAACTGCGACAATGCAGTACTCACTGGCAGAGGACGAATTGGATTCTTGTGAACATGAGAATCTCTGGCTTCCCGCTGATCCAATGGGCACCATGCCGGTCTTGATGGGAAACGAAAGCCAGCCGCCTAGGTCGACGTCCACTGCTCCAAACTGTACCTGCAATTTCATGACGGCCGCTACTGGCTTTCTCGACACAGGGCTCGTAACATTAGAAGCAGACAAAGACTCACAACCACCGCCAGTCTTTCACTGGGATCGGAATTCTAGTACCTCTCAGTCTGATTTTCCAACACCCTCACCCTCCCCCTGCGTGCGGCACAGTCGATATAAGGCTCCTGTTTCAAGGTATATTCTCTCCCTGCGTCTGATGTGCTGTATTAATACTCGGTTTCTATGCAGTTCATCACACCAACATTCCTTGGCAAGTCCCCAAGCCAACTTCGCTTTCTCGCATTCAACGAGTTGCGCCAAAAGCCCCCATGGGCCAAATATGACTCCAGTCATTCCGAAGAGAGCCAGTCAATCTCTGGACTTGTTTCGACCAGCCTCAGTGAAAGTAACACATCTAAATACATCTCCGGCGGGGAATGAACCTGCTACGGAACCTGGACCGTCCAAAGTCGATATCACTAACCGGCTCAGCATTGTACTCGATGCGGTGCAAAAAACAGGATTTCGCGACTTTGAGGCAATGGTGGAGGCATACTACACTGCAAATTTGGATCGAAACAGTTTTCCCGCCATGCTGCAATGTGCCAGTCGCAGACGACGTCTGAAACCGATGGTCCACAATCTGCAAGACAGTAGCCGGCAATGGCCAAGGTGGGAGTCTCGAGGCTTCAACGAGGGTATATCCGCAGGCACTGGTGAGTTCATCGGGTTTCGTTGTGAAAGTTCCTGCGGTTTATCTTGCTAATTAATCAATCCCATATGAATCCGTAGCGTCCCTCTGTGTCGGAGAAATCGTCAGCCTTGATAAGAGAAAATTCATTACCCCCAATCAAACACAGCTGGCGAGTCTCGTTGATACCTTAGAGTCACTGCTATGGTGCCATAAGTGCATCGAACAAGGAAATTGCAAGAGTCACCCCCTGAATTCCATAGCAGAATCAGAGCTTCTTCGACAGATGGAGGCTGCACCAGACTCGGTAAGTAGAGCAAGGCGCAACGCCACAAACTGGACTAACTGGAAAATACAGATGCCATTTCTTTGGTCTCTGCTGACAGAATTGGTCGGCACCCAGAGTGTATATTGCGATAAGATAGCTCGGATTATGCTGACTATCCTCCTTTATGCAAGGGTAATTTTGCGTTAGATGCGACTGTTCTGATTCACTGGGACACGGATGTACTCGAGTAACGGAAGAACTGCAAGGAATATATCATAATGAAAATAAATTGCTGCATCTTAATGTACTAGCAGCGCCTCAAACTTCAAAGATCCATTTGAGCCTTCAAGGTCTGTTCGTTGGTATCAGATTACCACGAAAAGACTTTTCCGATATCATGATCTTATACTGACCAGTAGTACCTAGTTCCAACCCCTCTCAATGCCGCTGCAAGGCTCCAACTTCTCCTTCTAGAGATTGATCGAACATGCCAATCGTGCCGCCTTAGGCATGGCGTTCTTCGACCCGCTGCGCTCCAAACCCAACATCTCCACTAGCCACTCACTAACCGTTTCAACAAGAAGATCGATTTCTTGTTCAGTGTTGTGAGCATGAAAAACGAGTCGGACACGACCCGTTCCTTTAGGCACGATCGGATATGAGATTGCATAGGCGTTCATATTCGCCATGGCGAGATGAACAAAAAGATAATGTTCATGACCCCGGCGAAGCTTCAGGGGCACAATGTGGGAATTGTACGGCCGTAGGTCCCATTCCTCAGCTAAGGGGACGGATATTAGACACTCGTCCATAGCCTCTTCCCACACGGGGTGTGCAAGGACTTTTTTGAAAAAGTACCCTACGATCTTTTGAAGTTGCCTTTGCTCCTATATGATGATAAAAGATAACGGTGAGCTTTGAAAGGCCTCCGAAGACAGAACAAACATACATCAATCCATGTACACATACCTTCTGTGTCTGGCCACTCATAAGCAACTGGTAACCGGCTCGTATGGAAGCCACCATTGGCACAGATGGTGCGCCACTGTAGGTCAGGGACCGTGCTGAATTTGTGAGCGCGCTTCGTACTGTCTTGTTGCACAGGATCACGCCTTAAGAGACGAACTGTTAGAAAAGGAGCTTGAGGATTCGCAAATGACGCCACAAGAGTAGCTTCGACGAAGCTTACCTCCAGTGGCTCCCAATGCCTTGCTACACACGTGAACACGAATAGCAATCTCCTTTTCTAGACCAAGCAGTTGAACCTATATACAGCAGAGAAAATTCAGCTACGTGTTCAAGGTTGTATTTTGCAAGATCAATTAGTAAACTTACCAGCCCTGCGCCGTTGTGGCCCAAGATGCCACTACTATGGGCCTCATCAATAACAAACTGAGCATTTCCAGCAGGGAATAACTCCTTCACCAACTCGACGAACTCCTTCAGAGGGCATATGTCGCCTTCCATGCTGTAAACCGATTCAATACATACCAGAATAGACTTTCCGCCTGTACGGAATCCTGCGTCCGTATCTTTCAGCGAGCTCAGCACCTCGCGTAGCGAGTCCACGCTATTGTGCTGAAAAGAGACCTTATGTGCGGCCAAACTCAGCTTCATACCCAGGCTCGTGCTGGCGTGGGATAACTCGTCCCATACAATAGCATCGCCGGGAAGAGGGACGGCCTCCAGTACTGCCATGTTGGCTAACAAGCCAGAATGGCAGATCCATGCGGTTTCAGACTTATGGAAGGCGGCAACTTCCTTTTCCACCTCGAGTAGATAGTCATAGTTGCCATACTGGGTTCGCGAGCCCGATGCACTGAGCCGGAAGTCGCCTTGACTGGCTAGCTCACGTCGAAAGGCGTTCCGGATACGGCCCGTTCGGTTGAGAGAAAGGAAGTCGCTCGTCGTCAGGTCGATGACGCTATCATCCCACCGTGGCTTCAGCGTATTGAGGGCGCGATTGCCCCGGGCAACGTCCATAGATTGTTCTAACCGGCGGTAGAAGGCTGGTTCATTCTTCATGTGTGGCCCGCGGAGGACTTGCGCCCCCAGGACCTCGTTTAACATCTTTTCGTAGTACATTGTGGCAAGCAATACCACTAGTATGGAGTCAACAAGAATTTGAACGGCGAAAGATATCGTTGTCAGTTCTACCCTTTGACCTAGCGGCCTAGATAAACAGCAGCCGCATTCACATCTGAATATTTGTCCGGTGCGATGACCGACACCAAGTACTGACCGGAGTACTAGCAAGCGATGACCAACAGAATGACTGGCGGAATCCGAGTGGATGCTTGATTTTTGCTGACTGCGTTAGGTTGAGTTGGCTGCATGACAACTGGCTGACCTTGCAGGATGGGGGCTGCCAGAGCACGAAACCAAAAACAAAAGTACCCTCTGCTTTTCACTGTGACGCCTTTTACCGTTCATCGTATCATTTTGACAACATCCATGGCATAGGTATAAGGGCTTACTCGCAAAGAAAATGTTTTACCGGAGCTTCCAGGGCTTAGGGCGAGGCGAAATACGAGTATCCACTCAGAAGGGTTAAGTTGTCAGTCTCTCTACAAGAAATATACGACATCCTAGCTCAAAGCCATGACACCCAATCATTCTAATGTGTGTTATGGAGGTGTAAGCCACGCGCTACGATGTTTGATGATTACACTCGCACCATCAGCCCCTCCGAGACTGGGGCCAACTTCATGGTCAGCTCAAGCAGTCTTGCCTGACTGTCTATCTAGCTAACATTACCAGTAAATTTTGATGACAGGACAAAAAAAGTAAATACAATTGCAGGGGCTCTGCGGGATGATGTTACTATTATCAGGGGCCAATTTTAGTAAATCCAAGAACTCCACCCGGCTTCATTGGAATCGGTCAAGTATAATATAAACAGCAGGGGCTCCTCAGCATCAATTGTGTGAATCGTCCCGTTCGATCTATGCCAATCAACTAAGATCATGATGATTGAAAACAACAAGACCAACGGAACCCGCAGCGGTGCCAACGGTGTCAATGGCTACCATACTAGTAGCAACAGCAATACGAACGGCAACGGCTACCACGACGACAGCCCAAAGGCCTCATTCGAGCCCATCGCCATCTGTGGTATGGCTTGCCGCCTCCCCGGCGGCGTGAGCTGCCCCAAGGAACTCTGGGAATTCCTTATTGAGGGACAAGATGGGCGCGTTCGCACCCCCAGAAGCCGCTTCAATATCGACGGGTACTACTCGCCGGTCAAGCGAGCAGGTACGACCAACACCGAGTATGGATATTTCCTGGACGAGACCAACGACCTTTCTGGGCTTGATATCGGCATGTTCCCCATGACACGACAAGAGGCTGAGTGGCTGGATCCCCAGCAGAGAATGATGCTGGAAGTGGCACGAGAGTCGCTGGATGACGCTGGAGAGGTCAATTGGAAAGGATCCAGCACTGGTGTTTACATCGGTTCTTTCGGACAGGATTGGTATGATATCTTGAACCGAGAGAGCATGAGACATAATGCTGTCTCTGTTATTGCGTCGCATGATTTTATGATATCCGAACGTGTTTCGCATGACTTGGATTTAAAAGGACCAAGGTGGGTGATGCGTCCTGGACCACTCAGGCTGCCTTACGATATTTAATACTAACTGTATACTGTCCTCAAGCATGACAATCAGAACCGCCTGCTCATCCGCCCTGATTGGCCTTAATGAAGCCTGCATGGCTATTGCTAAAGGCGACTGCGAATCGGCCATCGTCGGTGGAACCAGCTTGATCCTGGCCCCTGACTTGGTCACTCGACTAACTAACCAGGGCATACTCAGCCCAGATGGATCTTGTAAGACCTTCTCTTCAGAGGCCAATGGATATGCTCGAGGAGAGGCAATTGTATCCGTCTATGTCAAATCCCTCAGCGCAGCGCTCCGCGATGGCAACCCCATTCGGTCCATCATCAAGGGCAGCGCTTCGAATTTTGACGGTCGCACGAATCCATTGACAACGCCAAGTGCTGCTGCTCAAGAGACACTGATTCGGCGGACATATGAGGTTGCGGGTGTCTCGGACTTTGGCAAGACTGCTCTATTCGAATGTCATGGCACAGGAACGGTGGCCGGGGACCCCATCGAGACCGAAGCCATCGCGGCGGTGTTTGGAGACAAGGGAGTCTATCTCGGGGCTGTCAAGCCCAACTTCGGGCATTCAGAAGGGGCGTCGGGGTTGACAGCAGTCCTAAAGGCTACACTGTCTCTTGAGCAGCGAACAATCCCCCCGAATATCAAGTATGCTCCGTTGAACCCACTCATCCCCTTCGAACGAGCCAACCTGTCTATCCCTGAACAAGCTACACCCTGGCCAACTGGTCGTGATGAGCGTGTTAGCATCAATTCCTTCGGAGTCGGCGGGTCTAATGCCCATGTCATTGTGGAATCAGCAGCGGGCTATTTCGCATCACGCAAAGGAATTGAAGTAGTGTCCCAAACGCAGCTTGAGGACGATAAGCCTCAGTTATTGCTTTTCTCTGCCATGTCAGCCCATTCACTGAAGGAGATGGAAGAAAAATACCAGTCGTTTCTCGGAATGAGAACCTCGATCAACCTGCCAGATCTGGCGTATACCCTGGCGAACCGACGAGAGCACCTCCCCTACCGATCCTTTGCAATCGCTACCAATGACAAGTTTGAACTTCCAGCTGCTGTAGCTAGTGAAAGTGCTGGTAGTCAGACAGTGCCGTCGTTGGTTATGGTTTTCACAGGCCAGGGCGCGTCCTGGCCTCAAGTAGGACGACAGTTGTTCCTGTCAAGCAGCACATATGCTCATCGCATCAAGTCGCTTGATACGCACCTCCAGGTCCTCGGAGCCGGTTGGTCATTAGAGGAGGAGCTCCTAAAGCCAACCCGAACAAGCCGTGTGTACGAAGCTGAGTTCTCGCAGCCTATTTGCACGGCTGTGCAGCTTGCTCTCGTCGATACACTTTCGAGTGTGGGGGTCAAGCCAGCAGCCGTCTTGGGTCATTCTAGTGGTGAGATTGCAGCGGCATATGCAGCTGGTGCCCTGAGTGCAGAGGAAGCCATCACTGTCGCGTTTTGTCGAGGTGCCATATCCAAGGGCCAGACACAGCGCGGAGCCATGGCTGCCGTTGGCTTAGGATGGGATGAAGCGCAGAACTTCTTACTTCCTGGTGTAATCACGGCCTGTGACAACTCGCCCAATAGTGTGACTATTTCTGGCGATGCCGAACAATTGGAAGCAGTTTTGGCAAATATCAAAGAAGCCCAGCCAGATGTCTCCGCCACGGTGCTAAGAGTAGAAAAGGCCTACCACTCCCACCACATGCTCGCCCTGGGCCAGGACTACCATTCTGCAATGACGGAACACGGAGTGGTTGGAAAGCCGCCTTCCATTCCCTTCTTTTCAACTGTCAAGGGGCGGCTGCTTGATGGCACAAAGGGCAGCCAGCTCGGACCCAGCTACTGGCAAGCAAATCTGGAGCAGCCGGTGCTCTTTAAATCGGCCGCTCAAGAGGTCATCCGACGCAAGGACCTGAAGAACAAGGTCTTTTTGGAGGTCGGGCCGCATTCAGCACTTGCAGGTCCTCTGCGGCAGCTCCTAACATCCGAGTCGAGCAAGAGCGCGTATGCCCCCACGCTCGTCCGGCGCCAGAATAACTTCGAGAACTTCCTTCAAGCCATTGGTAAGCTCTACACGCTCAATGTGCCAATTGACTACGAGTCTCTCGCACCAGCAGGCTCTGTGGTCTCGGATTTGCCTTCTTATCCTTGGGATCACTCACGCAAGTACTGGTTCGAAACTCGAGTAGCCAAGGCCTGGCGCGAGCGAGAGCATGTAGACCATACCCTGCTTGGTGCACAGTTGCCAGAGAGTTCGGACCTGGAACCCGTCTGGCGTAACTTCTTGCACGCTGAGGCTATCCCGTGGATTGTCGACCACAAGATTGGAGAATCAATTGTGTTCCCGTTGGCGGGATACGTGTCCATAGCGGCCGAAGCTGCACGACAGGTGACGGGGATAGCAGATGGTGTCAGCTTCAGGGATATGCTTGTCAACACTGCCCTGGTTCTTGACGACGATAAGCCCACTGAGATTCTCACCACGATGCGGCGCCACCGTCTGACCGATAGCCTTAATAGTGAGTGGTGGCAGTTCAATGTGTCTTCGTTCAATGGCCATACATGGACCAAGCACTGCTCCGGTCAGGTCCGTGGAGAAGTCCTGCCTGAGACAGGCCTGCAAGGCGCCAAGCAGGAAAAGCCTCTTCCCCGAGAAGTCGATTGCCAGAGATGGTACAGCTGTGCTACTCGAGAAGGCTTGGTCTATGGACCAAGCTTTGCCACACTGAAAAATATCCAGTCGTCCACGGGGTGGCCTCATCAAGCCAAAGGCAGCATGCGCAACAATGCCTGGGGCGACGAGGCAGAGTACCACTTGCATCCAATCGTCCTAGACACTCTTTTCCAGTTGATCAGTATCTCCATCAGTGATGGCATTGGCCATGCTTACCGCCGTGTAGTCGCTTCGAGAGTCGAATTCCTGACTATCTACCGCTCGAATGTCGAAGACCTCGAGATATCGGTTATATCACAGCCCACCGACGCAGGCTATGTTGGAGAGGGAAGCGTGACGGCCGATGGGAAGACAGTCTTAAAAGTCACAGGCTCTCATGCCACTTTGTTTGAAGAGAATGAGACATTCAACGAGACCATGACGCCAACCACTGCTCAATGTGAATGGGTGCCTCACATCGACTTCCAGAAGGATCTCAGTACTCTCATTACTCCGCCTCAAATCCACATCGAGTTTGCGCCCCAACTGGCGGAGCTGACACAAATGTGCATATATCTCGCCAATAGGACTACTCAAGGCATTGATACGCAGACTCCCCACTTGATCAAATACAAGGAGTGGCTTCGCAACAACGACTCTGCCGACCTTCGGATGATAGATGCGAAGACTCTATCTCAATGTGTTGACTCGATCCTCGACAGATTCGTTGGAACCCCGGCACACAGGGCAGCTAAAGCCATCGATTCCATTTCCAAGGGAATGGACGCCCTTTTCCGAGGTGAAAAGACGGGACTCGAAATATTAAATACGGACGGGCATCTAGACGGACTGACAGAGTTCCTGACCGCACAAGATGACCTGGACTACATTCGGTGTATCGCGAACAGCCAGCCTAATATCCGTATTCTCGAGCTCGGTGCTGGGCTTGGAGGAAGGTCATCAAAAATCCTGAATTCCTTGACTCGCCCCAACGGCCAGCCTCTTTACTCCCAGTATTCCATCACAGATGCATCGGGTCTACTACTGGATGCAGCAAAGGCTAATCTGTCCGGGCTTGCCAACACTGAGTTCCATCTTGTCGACGTCAACGCAAATATCCCCGAGCAGGGCTTGGAGGACCAGAAGTTTGACCTCATCATCGCCGCGAACGTGATAAACACTTCGACTGATGTTTGCACCAGCTTGCTGAACCTTCGCGAGGTTCTGGCGCCTGGTGGCAGACTGCTTCTTGAGGAACCACGACCAGGTTTGTCGTGGGCCAAGTTCGCTCTCGCGACACTGCCAGGCTTTTGGGCCCATACAAAAGATCCAGACAGAATAGACGAGCATTTTCTCTCTCCAGCTCGCTGGGAAATAGAACTGAGAGCCGCTGGGTTTGAAGATGTAACTCGTATTACATCTGCGCCTGAGCACGAGACGAACGGTGTCCTAGTAGCAAGACGAATTACTCCGAACGCACCGGCGAAGCGCATCACCCTGCTGTGCGGTGATAGCGATCCTGAGCCACTCGTCGTCGTGCATGAGCTCCAGAGTAGGGGTTACAATATTGATCGTTGTTCCTTAAGGGAAGTACCTCCTCGTGGCCAGGACGTTCTAGCATTGCTCGAAGAAGAGGGCCCGTTCTTTGAAACCATGAGCTCTACGAAATTGGAAGAATTCCGATCATTTGTTCGTAACATGAATGGCGGTGGCCTTCTTTGGGTCACTCGCTTTTCTAGTATCCATTGTACTGACCCTCGTTACGCACAAGCAATTGGTTTGTTTCGTGTTCTGCGCTCTGAGATGGGAATCAATATTGCCACCGTGGAAACAGAAAAGATCACGTCTACAGCTGATGCTACAAACGTGGCTGATGTTCTGGCCAAGTTTCGGATGAGAGACGACACCGATGCCATGGGCCCAGATTGTGAATACTGCATTCATAATGACCAAATACTGGTCAACCGAGTCTTCCCCTTTTCGCTGGACGAAGAGCTTCAGGTGGCACAGGAATCCGACGAGGCTATGATCTATCAGTCTAGCCCTGGGCATCTCAGTACGATCAACTGGACAACCAAACAGGTGTCAGCCCCCAAAGACCATGAGATCGAAATCGAGGTATATGCTAGTGGGCTGAATTTCCGGGTATGTTCGATCCCTGCATGGTGTCGGGAATTATGTCCTTCTGCTTTACTTACAAAGACCTAACCCAGGATGTTCTTGTTGGAATGCAAATCATTCCAGGGCGCCATAAACCCGAGTTTGGCTACGAAGCGGCCGGTGTCGTTCGACGAGTAGGCCCTAGGGTTACCAAGCTTAGCGTTGGTGACCGTGCAGTTGTCTTTGGAAGAAATGCCTTCAGCACAACTATGACCTGCCCAGAAATAGCTTGTGAGAAGCTACCGGACCCCATTACGTTTGTTGAAGGTGCCTGTATCGGGACCATTTTCTTGACCGCTGTCTATGGTCTCAGCGACTTGGGCCATCTTTCAAGAGGCCAGGTATGAGAGATAACAAGACCATCGAATCCCATTATACGGCAATAACTGACGTATTCAAATAGACTGTCCTCATTCACAGTGGTGCTGGTGGTGTGGGTCTGGCTGCTATTCAAGTCGCCCAGATGCTCGGTGCAGAGATTTACACCACCGTGGGCAGTGAGAGAAAGGTCGAGTATCTCATGGAGACCTACGGAATACCCAGGGACCGTATTCTGAACTCGCGAAGTACCTCATTTGTGGACGACCTACTACGTCTCACTAATGGCAAAGGTGTTGATGTGGTGTTGAACTCTCTCTCAGGAGAGCTTCTTCACGCCACCTGGAAGTGTGTGGCCAAATTCGGTACAATGGTAGAAATTGGAAAGCGAGATCTGCTAGGCAATGCTCAGCTGGACATGGCACCATTCCTCGCCAACCGTAACTACTGTTGTCTAGATATGGATCAAATGTCTTCGGAGCGTCCCAAGATCACCAGCCGGTAAGCTTCCTACCTGTGATACATCCTCAGCAGAACCAGGCCTATCGCTAACAATTGTGGTTTCTTCCTTTCTCTAGATTATTAAGATTCATAATGGATTGCTTTTCCAGAGGTATTTTCAGGCCAATTCGCGTTGATCAGATGTTTAGTGCCCCTGCAATCCAAGACTCCCTCCGATACATGCAGCAGGGCAAGCACATTGGTAAGATTGTGCTTGAGATTCGCGACCCGATGGGCAGGCTGCTACTCAAGGACGTGGATACGAGAAAAAGGGAAAGCTTTGAGCTCGATGGAGACGCTTCGTACCTTCTGGTTGGCGGTCTTGGAGGGTTGGGACGTTCTATTTCGGTCTGGATGGTTCAGCATGGGGCTAGGAACCTAACATATCTTTCCCGAAGAGCAGGGGCTGGCGAACATGACGCCAACTTTGTCAGGGAGATAGAGAGCATGGGGTGTAGCGTCCAACTGGTCCGTGGAGATGTTACCAAGGCTGAGGATGTTGCTCGCGCCGTTGACGGAACTACTGCTCCGCTGAAGGGTGTTGTGCAAATGTCCATGATACTACGTGACCAAATGTTTGACGAGATGAGTTACGAGGACTGGAACACTGTCACAGCACCAAAGGTCGAGGGGACGTGGAATCTACACAACGTCACGGTATCGCGGGGTCTGAACCTGGACTTTTTCCTCCTGTTCAGTTCGTTGTCCGGCGTCCTCGGCCAGATCGGACAGGCCAACTACGCCAGCGCCAACACCTTCCTCGATGCATTTGTGCAGTACCGCAATAGCATGAATCTGCCAGGTTCGGCCATCGATCTTGGCGCAATGGATGGAGTTGGCTATCTATCGGAGAACCAAGAATTATTGAGGAAGATGCAAGGAACGGGTTGGCTGCCCGTACAGGAAACGCAGCTCCTTGAAGCCATGGAGCTAGGGATGCGATCTCCCTCTACTATCAGAACACAGAACACCACTACCACTACGACTCAAGGCAGCTTCATGCTCGGGGTTGCCCCAACGCGTCCGCTGAGCCACCCAGAAAGCAGTGCCCGGCTGCGACGCGACGTGCGCATGGCCATCTATCATAATATTGGCGGGGATGGTAGTCAGGCTGGCTCCGCTCCCGACAAATTACGGGCCTTCCTTGCTTCGGTCAAGAAAGATCCAAATATCCTTCGATCCGACGAGTCAACGGAACTGCTTGCAGTGGAAATTGGAAAGAAGCTGTTTGGATTGCTCCTTATTATGAACACGGAGGTTGATACTTCGATGAGTCCCGCGGATTTGGGCTTGGACTCTTTGGTGGCAACTGAATTACGGGCTTGGTGGAAGCTCAGCCTTGGGTTTGATATCAGCACATTGGAGATGCTGAGTATGGGTACGCTCCAGGAATTGGGTAAACGTGCTGCAGATGGACTGATCACCTTGTATGGCGCTTAATCTGCGAGACGAATGTTGGACTTAACAATTTGCCTTTTTTGTTTTTGTTTTTTTAGATCATGGTGACTACTATATATTCGCGATAACTTGAACTAACCAATGATGCTACCGATTACCATAGCTTCCAGGTTCCAATGCTCTTTTCAAGCCCATGTGGCAGTCAAGGTTTGGTTCGAACACCTTCGTATAGAATGTCAGTTAAACACGCCCCTTTAATACTACCTGCCTTTGTTTTGACAGCCGTGTTAAGACAATCTCGGGAACTTGATCTATCTAATACTATTAAGCTTCGTTAGACCTGAGTGCTGGTACTCGTACTCCTAATCAGATCTGCCACCCTAGTTTCCGGTGTTGCGGTGACGAGTGCGTTCAGCATCTTCCCTGGGAGGCCTGTTATCCCCTTCGACCATCCGAGGTCGACCTTCTCCAATTGAACTTCAAGTTCGGTTACTATCTGCTCATGCCGCTGGGAAATGCACCATTTGAACGTATAAGAATGCTGTTGACAGTCTCGATGGGTCCAATTAGACAAGCCGGTGGGCATGTCCAAGAAGCAAAACACGCCTGTAGTGTTCGTTCGTGGATCAGACATCAGGGAAGGTGGCAAGGCGTGCGTAAGGCCGTCGAATTCCATGATATCCAAAGTTACCTGATGGACTTCTGCTAACCAGTCGTTAACTGTCACCTCCATCAGAATAGCAGTGCTAAAGAGAGAACGGCATTGAAGAGGCCCGACGACGGATGTTGCCCATTCCCAGGGCACAGTACGCCCGGAAAGACTGACCGAAAAGCCCACCCGGTCCCACGTAGTTATTTTGTGGAGGAACAGTGCCCACGCAGCATACACCATCGTGCTGGGGGTCACGGCCAAATTCCGTGCCGAAGCATCGAGTGCGGACCTGGTTATGCCCGGGTCGGACTGGACACAGAGCAGATTGTAGGGATGTGGTGCTTGTGGCGGGGGGGTTCGTAGGACCGAGGTGGCAGGCAACTTGTGCATCATATTCTCGAAACAACGAACAAGTTGCTCCTTCTTCGCTGCCGCATAGGTATGCATAAACCATGCGTAGTCCTCAAATCGAGGGCCTGGGGGCACTTCATGGCCTGCTAGCACCCGCTCCATATCTCGCGACAAGATGCCAGACGATGCCTGATCCGTCAACACATGGTGGACGCGTGTTACGTATGCCAACGCCTTGCGACCAGGTACAGAGATGCAGACCACAGCGCAGTACGGAACTTCATGTTCGGAGCGAGTAGCCTTTGCCACGATCTCCCAGGCTTGCTCCTCGACGGCCAAACACTCCCCTTCAAACTCTTCTTCGTTAACGCTCACCTCTTGCCACTGAATATTCAGCCGGCCGAGGTTGGAGAGGGTAAAGTCGGTCAGGTCGAAGCGCGTTTGGTAAATGCTGTGGGCCGAAAGGACTTTTACGGTGGCATTGTGCAATTCACGAGGTGTCGGAGCAGTATGAGGGTCGCCAACGTACTTGCTTACGCCCACGAGGCCAAAGATCGCTGGGTTATCAAGGGCCATACGGAACATTTGCTTTTGCGTATCGGTCGCGATCGCGGACGGTTGCTCAACATGATGACTTGAAATATCACCGTTGGGTCGGGTTATGTCGGAGGCAGATAGGCCGCTGACCATGTCCTCTATTGCACCTATAGTGTCTGTTTTCAGGAGTTGTATGACGGAAATCGGAAAACCACGTTTCTTCAGATAGTTACAAAGCCGTATGGCAGTGAGGGAATTGCCCCCCAGCCGAGTGAAAGACGAGTCCCTGTTCAGTTCCTTTGATGCAACGTGTAGACACTGGGAGAAGGCCAGGCACAAGGCATCATAAACCGACGGACTGCCCTCCTCGGGGAGAGAGGGTTCCTCGCCTTGTCCCATCTCCTTCTCTACCAAATCTTCAAGAGCCCGTCGATCGGTCTTGCTGTTGACATTGAGCGGGAAACTGTCCATGGGAAATATCCTGTCTGGGATGATAAACGGATCATAGTGCTTCTGCATGAATTCTCGTAGCTGATGCACGTCCACTGTGCCTGGTTGGACGCAAGCAACCAGCTTATCTCGCCATTTGAAAGCCACTGCGAGCCGAACCGAAGGGAAGGCCAGCAGGGCTGGTTCTGCCTCCGTTTCGAGATTGATCAAAAAGCCACGGTTCTTGAGCAGGGAATCGGCACGCCCTGCCCAGACAAGCTCGCCGGACGCAGTCCTGTTCGCGAGATCTCCGGTCCTGTAGAATCGCTTGCCATGCAATTCAATGAACTTGGCAGCCGTGAGGGTAGGATTGTTCAGATACCCTGCAGCTAGGCCTGGACCTGCGATCAGGACCTCGCCATGATCACGCTCCTGCAGCATCTCATCCACGAGGATGACTTCCACGCCAGGGATAAGATCGCCAAAAGTCACTTCTTTATCGGGGTCGATTTCGCCAAAGCTGATCAC
Source organism: Aspergillus sp. PM3604 (assembly GCA_025768815.1). Lineage (NCBI taxonomy): Eukaryota > Fungi > Ascomycota > Eurotiomycetes > Eurotiales > Aspergillaceae > Aspergillus > Aspergillus sp. PM3604. The sequence continues at coordinate 10,520 of JAMFNW010000106.1, read as the reverse complement.
GCATGTTGTTTCTGAAGGGCCATATGTTGTATAGACCTTTCTCTCCGGGCGGATCCACTGGCGCGCGACCTCCAGGTTTGGCGCTTCAGCGCCTAAATATATGTAGCGCACACGATCATAGGCACCTGCGGGGTCCAGAATAGCCAACATGGACGGAGTCAAGGTCAACAGGTCGCAGGTAGTGGCGACCTCCGGAAAGTCCGTGGCTGAGGCCATCACCAGAGTGCCGCCCTTGGACAGAGTCGGCCAAACAACGCCTGCACATCCGTCAAAAGCAATTGAGAATGCCAATAGACATCGGCCTCCTCCCTTGGCGGCGGTTTGTTCCAGGTCATCACTGTGCTTCAGGATTGACAGCGCGTAGATAGCTTTGTGGTGCACCATAACTCCCTTCGGCTTGCCCGTGGTCCCTGATGTGAAAACGATCCAGGCGAGATCGTCCCCACGGGATTCACGCCGTTGCGCATCTAATTGGACATATAGAGTATCCGGATCCGTTACAGGCGAATACAGCCAGTTCTTTTGGAAGTTCACTGTGCAAACCGGCAGTTGAAGCCCTGGACAATGGCTAGTCACAAGCGCCACAGGGGATGCGAGTTCGGACAGTGCAGCCTCTACTCGAGAGCGGCTCCAGGCGACCAGATCCATTGGCACATAGCATGCACCCACTCTCAAGATCCCAATCACCGCCGGAAGCATTTCAAGCGACATCTGGGTCAGCAGGGGGACTCTGTCGCGAGGCCTGACGCCAGCCGATAGCAGGGCCTGGCTGACATGGAGCGAGGCGCTGCGCACAGCCGCGTATGTCAAGGGTTCTCCTTGCCATTCAGCTGCGATCCGGTCAGGGGCTTTCTCGGCCCAGTCATCGAAGAGGTCCACAACAGTGTCATTGCGTGGGTTGGATGCCTGTTCTCCCTCGACTTTCCACATGGTCGGACCAGAGAAAGGGTTCGAGAGTCCGCAGAGGGTTTGCCAAAAAGGATTGGAAATTGTTCTCGGCGATAGTCGCCGACAGGAATTTCAACTATTCTTGATCCAAATCTTGTGCATTTTAAGTGTTGTATACACTTGGCGCCAGGCTGAAAGGGTCATCTTCTGCTGGCTGACACTGCATACCGAGTAGATGCTGACGGCTGACGGGGCCAGGCTGACCGTGCAGGCCGTGCCGACAGTCCAGACCTCGCTTTCGACCGAATGTGCATCACGACGGATCTTCGGTTAGATCTTTTGGTCCTGATCGCCTGGTGGCATTGTTTGAGAGAGGAACGACGGACGCTCTCTGCTTCGGCCTACCAAAAAATGACCTTCACTTCCGGAATTGGGAACTTGCTGCAGATGAACCATGAAAGATTCGACTTCAACATCCAATTTGAGCAGCTATTTTTCTCGATTCTGCCATCTGCCGTTTTTATCCCTATATTCCTATGGCGCAGTCTCTCTCAGGCTCGGAAGCCCGCTGTCGTGAATGCGCCGGGCTTGCAATTTCTAAAGTCGGTATGCTCTTCCTCCTGCGGAATTCATGTCGAGCTGTGGAACACCTTCTAAAGTCTTCTACTAGGTTGCTATCATCATTTACCTCGGCTTGGAACTGGCTCTCCTCGTCTTGGCTACGATTGGGTCAATCCAAGTGACCAGCCTTTTCATAGCCTCCTCGGTTCTCAGACTTCTGTCGGCTCTCCTTATCCTTGTCCTGAGTGTCTTGGAACACAGCCGAAGTCCAAGGCCATCTATTGTCTTGAATAGCTATTTGTTTCTCACCCTCATACTTGATATAGCTCAAACAAGAACACTGTTTATGTCATCAGAGAACGAGCCTGAAATCATTTACAGTATTATCATGTGTGTGTCTGTGGCGCTGAAGGTGGCAGTTTTGTTATTAGAAGTCCATGAAAAGAGGAAGTGGGTGGATTGGGACGATGGGATGCACAGCCCTGAAGAGACCAGTGGGATATTCTCACTTGGTGTCTATTTCTGGCTTAACAAGTTGTTCATGGCTGGCTACAGAAACGATTTGGCGCTTGAGGAACTCTACCCATTGGACAGCGCCTTTGATGCCCAAGCGTTGCATAGGAGATTTGCAGAAAAAATGGATGAGGAACACTCGAAGCTTAAAGGAGATCGGTTCGGTCTTGTCAAAGTTCTAGCACGCGCGCTACAGCTACCTCTTCTCTTTCCAATCGCTCCACGGCTGGCACTAGTTGGTTTCACCTTTTGCCAGCCTCTGTTTATCGAGAGGCTATTGATTGTACTCTCCGGACCGGAGGTTGACGGAAATGTTGGATATGGCCTTATTGGTGCGAGTATATTGATATACTCCGGGATGGCCATCTCATATGCCTTGTCTTGGTATGGTGCTTTGAGTTGTTGAGCGCCGTCTCGTTCAACGAAGATACTTCAAGATGAGATGTGTGCTAATGGATTCCAGGTACTTCCACCATCGTTTCCGTACAATGGTGCGGTCTATACTGGTAACTGAAATCTTCGCAGCGGCCACAAGGGCACAGACTGGGCCGAGTGATGATAGCGCTGCGTTGACCTTGATGAGCACGGACATGGAGCGTATTAGTATGGGACTCTTTTATGTGCATGAGACTTGGGCCAGTATTCTTCAGGCTGGACTTGCGGGTTGGATGCTGTATGAGCGACTTGGGCTTGTTTGTCTTGCACCAATTGGGGTTATTTTCGCCTGCTTCTTTGGCTTGGGTATCCTGATCCACTTCACCGGCGATTCCCAAAGATCATGGATGTCGGGGGTGCAGAAGCGGGTGGGCCTTACTGCAAAAGTCATTGCCAATATGAAGTCAGTAAAGATATCTGGACTCACGACTGTGGTGGGCGAGTGTGTACAGCAACTCCGGGTGGATGAACTCGCAGCTGGTGCCCGATTCCGCCAGATCTTCATGATCGCAGCAGCATTCGCTTTCACGCCCCAGCTTCTGAATCCGCCTGTCACATTTGCAAGTACGAATCGCAAGCTTGATTCTACGTTAATGTTCGCCAGCCTTTCCTTCTTGAACTTGTTGACCAGCCCACTGCTGCAGCTTTTCCAGTCGATTCCTGATATTGTTTCGGGCCTGGCTTGCCTCGGCCGCATTCAGGCCTTTTTAGAGCGCGAGCCCCGTCATGACTTTCGCCACTTTTTGAATCACCCACGGCAAGATGGAGAAAAGATGTCGGCAGGAGTTGAGGCCCTAGAAGAGTGCAAACCTGACCTAGGCATTGTTATGAAAGATGTCAACCTAGGATGGCAAGCAGGGAAATTCGTGCTGAAGAACGCGAGCGCTCAAATTCCAACTTCATCGCTGACAATGGTTATTGGCCCCGTGGCCTCGGGGAAGTCAACTTTCTGCAAAGGAATCCTAGGGGAAGTTCCTTTCTGCAAAGGAAGTATGATAATAAGCACCGAGTTCCGCCATGTTGGCTTCTGTGACGAAACCGCCTTTCTTTGGAATGGGACGATCCGTGATAATATAATTGGTTTTTCCTTCTTCGAACCCGAGCGATATAACCAAGTGATTGAATCTACAGCTCTGAGCATTGACCTGGCGACTTTACCCCAAGGAGACCGTACAAATATTGGTTCCAATGGCATTGCCCTGTCTGGAGGGCAGAAGAAACGTGTTTCCCTTGCGCGATCTCTTTATCTGCAGTCTGAACTATTAATCTTAGATGATGTTTTCAGCGGCTTAGACGCGGATACTGAGAGGGAAGTGTTCCAGAGAGTCTTTGGAACTGAGGGTCTACTCAGAAAGCGAAAGTCGACAGTGGTGCTATGCACGCATAGCATCAGACACCTACCCGCTGCAGATCAGATTATAGCACTCGAGGATGGCCTTGTTGTTGAGCAAGGCACTTTTGATGATTTGTCCGGTCGTGAAGGATATATTAAACGACTTCAACTGAAATGTTTTTCTGATAGCGAGCCATTGAGGAAGGAATCGGTCCCTGCGACTCGGAGCGAAGTCAAAGAATCCAAGTCTGAACTAGCCCAGCTGCCGGCAGCAAGTGGTATGATTGCACCAGCTTTAGCACCAGAGCAGGTATCGGCACGCCAGGCAGGTGGTGGAAGTGTATTTAAACACTATCTACAAAGCATGGGATGGTTCGTCGTGGCATGTAGCTTGTTCTTTGGTGTTCTTTGGGGGGTTTTCACCAACTTCCCATCAATATGTAAGTACATTCGCCACCAATTCTGGAAAAGGCGTCTGAACGGTCATAAATATCACTTTGCGGTGAAACTAACGTCACTGATTCGAAGGGCTCAGCTTTTGGAGTGACTCAGTTGCCTCCGCCCATCCTAACCATTCGAAAGGCTACTACGTCGGGATCTATGCGGCGCTTCAAATCTGCGCGATGATAGTATTGTTCCTTCTAGGGACTACTCTTCTCATAGTTTCAGTGAAGAGAGCAGGTGCTAAGCTGCACCAGAGCATTCTCACCACCCTGATTGGGGCACCACTGTCATTTCTCACCAACACAGATACGGGTATCATTGCTAACCTGTTCTCCCAAGATCTGAATCTTGTAGACACGGAGTTACCAAGTGCTTTGTTAAACACTCAGTTTTGTGTAAATTTGTGCTGCCTCGCGATATTTGACTCGCAGTCCATTCTGACAAAAACATATAGGTCTTTCAATCCATTGGACAAGCCGCTGTTATGCTTACTTCGTCCGCGTATCTTGCCATCAGCTATCCGCTCCTTGGTGGTTTTCTGTTTCTTGTGCAAAGATTCTACATGCGAACCTCTCGACAACTCAGGTTTCTTGACCTGGAGACTAAAAGTCCGCTGTAGTAAGCTCATTCAGTCAATCTCAGCGGTTCCGAGCTGTAGACTGCTCTGACTGCTCGGTATGCCACATACTGACTTATTTATTCCATGCAGTGCACATTTCCTTGACACAGTTAGGGGCATTGTGACCTTAAGAGCCTTTGGTGAGTGATAAAATTCGTATATTCAGTGTGATACTTTATATATATGCCCTCAGCTCATGTTCTCGCCTCGAAATAGGCTTTCTCCCTGATGACATCCAAAAGAATGCGCAGCTGGTGAATTCCAGCCAACGGCCCGCATATCTTCTCCCGATGATTCAAGAGTGGCTAAACCTAGTGCTTAACATCATTGTTATGGTTATCGCGGTGGTCATGACATCTCTTGCTGTGCGCCTCCATTCTAGTACTGCCTTCGCAGGTGCATCTTTGTATTCCCTCATGAGCTTCGCGGATAACCTCTCTGGCACCGTCATCTTCTATACTAAGCTGGAAACCTCCATTGGCGCAGTTTCACGACTCAAGAGCTTTAATGAGACCGTCCCTAAGGAGACCCAAGAATACGAGGATATTACTCCGGGTGAGGATTGGCCTCAACGCGGTACGGTCGAGTTGAAAGGCGTATCCGCGAAATACAAGTGAGTGTCAGCCCAGTCCTCGGATTGATGCCAAGCTAATCATATCCATCGATATCTCCCCCTCAGCGCCACTGGAGATAACCTTGTTCTCAATAACATCAGTCTCTCCATCCAAGCTGGCGAAAGAATTGCCATCTGCGGTCGTACCGGCAGCGGCAAATCAAGCCTCATCGCTCTCCTTCTCAAACTCCTGGATCCGCTCCCCGCCGCAGACAACGAAGAGACCAAAATTCTCGTTGATGATACCCCTCTCCACCTCATCAACCGAATTGTACTCCGAGAACGTCTCATTGCGGTTCCTCAGGATCCTGCTTTCCTCCCGGACGGCTCCACAGTCAGCAGAAACTTGGATCCATCCCTCACTTGCACCTCTGAACAATGTACAGAAGCCTTGGAGATTCTAGGGTTAACTTCCTTTATTCAGGAAATGGGCGGCCTAGAAGCACCCATGCATGCAGAGGTATTTAGTGCCGGACAAAGGCAGCTTTTCTCCTTGGCGCGGGCGCTGCTGCGTCGGACGACTCGGTCCAAGCTCCCCACCGATGAGAACAACGGAGGCATTTTACTATTGGATGAGGTGAGCTCAAGTGTAGATAGGGAGACTGAACAGGTGATACAGGATACTGTCCGTTCGGAATTTCAGGGCTTTACCGTGATTGCGGTGGCACATCGGCTGGAGATGATTTTGGATTTTGACCGGGTGGCAGTTATGGATACGGGGAAAATCGTGGAAATTGGAAATCCTGAAGTACTTAAAGGGCTGACTGGGTCCAAATTCGGGGAATTAGTCAAAGCTGGGGCAAATTAGGCTTCTTCTGTGCACATTTCTATTCTTTCGCAGTTTCCGTAATGCAGTCGCCCCCCTTCAACATCAAATGAGAATGGAAGAATTCCATCACAACTAATACATGACCAAACTTTCTCTGTAGGATAATGGAATTTTCACCTCAAATATCAGGACTCCCGGCCGGAAGACTTCGGAGACAGGTGTTTTGTCGTCAAATTCCCTGTCACCGAGCAACTACGCAAATGGTACCTGCATTCCGGGGGTTTTTTAGGCTGGGCATAAGTTCTAACAGAGCGAAGAACTACAGCAGAAGATTATTCTGTGCAATCTGACGATGTTTAGTTTACGACCCTCTTCTTCTTTCTTTGGTTTTTTTTTTTTTTTTTTTTTTACGTGGGAATGACAGGTCAAGCCAAATGTTGCTGTGTCTGACTGGCTGACGATTGTGTCAGATTCTACCAAGCCCCGCGGCCCCAAGCCCAGGTCTGACAAGTGACTTCGTACATGTAAGGCACTGCAACAGATCAGGACGAAATGTGAACAAAATTGAGTCTCCTGTTATCTCAGAATTGAATTATAACCCTCAGCACTATGGTGTTTCTTTTCCCCAGGCGCCTTCGTGACAAGTTGTGGACTGATGCTTTACCTCCATTGGGATCCTTTGAGGGGCAGACAGTTCTTATCACAGGCGCCACTTCTGGTCTTGGCCTCGCAGCAAGTGTGCATTTTGCACAATTAGGAGCAAACTTGATTATTACTTCACGAAGCCTGTCTACAGGAGATGTCGCTCGGGAACGCATTGAACAAAGCGCAGAGATTGTTGGACAGGGGAAAGTACAGATGATGGAATTGGACTTGGACAGGTATTCTTCGTGTGCTTCCTTCGTTTATAGATTGAAACATAGCCAGGCTGGTCGCACGGGCGTCGACGTTGCTGTCTTGAATGCTGGGGTAATCAATGTGGACTACAGTCAAAGTCCAGAGGGCTGGTATCTTCCCCTTCAACCCATATACCTCCGTCTCTGATTCGCGAGATACTCATGTGGACCTCTAGGGAGCAAACAATTCAAGTCAACACCTTAAGTACAACGCTTCTAGGCCTACTGCTTCTTGACTGGATGAAGCATCAGGATAGACGCAAGCCTCCGCATCTTATGTTTGTGACTTCTCGCGACCACCTTGACACCAACATCGCTGCCTGGGCTGGCATTGCCCCTCAGAATGGGAGCCTTTTACAATATCTCAGTGACAAGCAGAATTGGCGATCTGGCACTTTGTCTCCCAACTATGCCGAGAGCAAGCTGATGTTGATGTATGCCGTGGAGAAACTTTGTGAGAAAGCTGTGGGATCTGATGGAAAGTAAGGCAATCCTATACCCATTTCTCGTTTGCTCAACTGAACGAAGACATTGCCCTATAGGGTTGATGTTATCATAAATCCAGTTTGTCCTGGTCTTGTGTCTACTAATCTTGGACGCTCTATACGAAACATGTCAACACTGATGCAGGTCTTGGTGCCTATACATCTTAGTACGCTGGCAAAGTCAGCCGACTTTGGTGCAAGAACCTATATAATGGCAGCACAAACATCCCCTGATGAACATGTAAGTGGCACAGATTCGTATCTTACCTTGCTACTAATGGAAAATTGCATGAATTGATCACGCACGAGTTGTCTAGGGGAGGTACATCCAGTCTCTTTTTACGGACGATGAATATCAAAGGTACCAGTTAAGCTTATTCTCCAATATTGCATTTTCAGACAGGGACTACCTAGCTCACGTCAAGTTCTGCTTGTAGCCTAAAATTTCCCAACCTGATGAGCGAGGCGGCTGTTCAGGTAAAAAAGTTGGCTTGGGATGAGATCATCACCGAGTTGACAGACAAAGTTCCGGCTTTACGAGAATCGGATGTTGAAATATGATATCGGAATTTAGTAGGTGTTGAGGCATTTGGATATCAATAAAACAATTTTGAACCATAGTCGAACTGATCATTGATCGCTGGTTTAATAACCGTCGAGCCGAGGACATTTTGATCAACTACTAGTGACAAAGCAGTAGATCAAAGAGCGAGGACCTCAAGAAGACCCTTCTCCCGGAGATGGAGGACCTGATCTAGCTTAACCCACAATTTGGACCGCGCATCTGAGTCTTGACTACAGGGATGTGGCGGCGCTTCCCAAATGCGATTAAGATATTTCCCACCACTAGTAGTTCGCCCACACTCCGGGCTGGTTGCCGCATTTGTAATTGCCAGGCTACCTTGCTGCGGAGTGATAGCGATATAACGTAAGAAGAATGCAAGAGCTCGCATCGAGATGTCGTTGCTTTCCATGTCGTGCGTGTGCCAGATTCCCGAGGCGACAAAACCGGGGTGGACTCCGTTGATTCTGATATGAGAGTACTCTGGTTGCTTAAGGCAACGGAGCTGCAGCTCTGTGAGCCATATCTGCAAATATAGCTTGTTGTTGTGGTAGTCGTTCCCTCTCATTTCTTGGCCACCATTGAAATGATCGAGATCGAAGACACCGAAATGATGGACGCATGATGTCGTACACACTATTCGGGGAGCCGCGCTGCGTCCTAGGGAGGGTAGGAGTCGGAGGGTAAGTAACACATGAGATAAGAAGTTGACTTGGTGAACTAGCTGGTATCCATCCTTCGTCATTCGAGTTTTGGCGGTAGATGGGGATCCCGCATTGTTGCACAGGATATCCAGAGCGCGGTCACTCTTCAACCATCTTTCGCAAAAAGCTTCGACCGTTTTGAAATCTGCCATATCGATCTCCCACCATTGTATTATTGACATGTGCCCCTGCGCCTCGGCAAGACGCTGGCACTTTTTCACGGCTGTCGTGGGATGAAGTTCGCCGAGTCCCTCAGCTGGATCGCGGCAGGCCAGGATCAGGTTTGCTCCCCATTCCGCGAATAGCTTGGCCGCCTCCAGTCCGACACCATTGTTGGAGCCAGAGATGATCACCCATTTCCCTTGTAAATCTGGCTTCGGGACATGTGGATCGCTGAGAACAGTGTTATTGAGCCCCTTTGCAGCCTGGAACATGTTGTTGAATGTTAACCCGGCCAAAAACTGGAGTGCCATGTTGACAAAAGTCGTACAATACGCAGGAGGGAGAAAAGATCACTTGGTCCCCCCGGGAATTCTTTTAGTTAAATCCTTTGATTACCTAATTTCGCGGCTGGCGCGGGCATCCATGCCAGTTGGTCTCTTTGTTCCAGGCTGCCAGCAAGAAAATGAGAGTGACGCGCCCGAGTCTGCGTCGTGTCTGGACCTAAGTATTGTATTTACCGCCCTTTTATACCACCTAATTAGACATGCACAACCCGCCCCAAGATCCTATACCTAATCCGGCCCGAACCCGCCCGGGTCTGGGTTAGGATAACTAAGCTAGAACCTGCAAAACCCGTGCCAACCTGCAGAACCCGCACTAAATCTAATATAGTAATTTTATTTCCTAAATAAGATCAGCGTAGGGCTATTATAATTAGCCCTATCCTATTGAATAGTGCACTGCCAGTCTGTAAGAGCACGTGTCCGGGCAAGCATGTTCCCAACTAGGCCAAAAGGCCACTATAACCAGACTCTATATCTAGTCTGCCTGGATTATATCTATATAGTTTATATAGATTATAATAGCTATCTCTTTCTCTAAAAAAGCTTATTCTAAACTATATAAAGACTAGTAAATATAGACTCCTAGTCTTGATAGACTATAAACAGATAAATAAGATTCTATATCTAATATATAAACTAGGCCTAGCAGGACTCTCTACCTAGCCCTGGTATTATATACTTAAGCTATTATATAACTATAGATATCTAATATAGCCCGGCCACTACCTATCCTATATCTAGAATAGTTATTAATCTCCCAGGTTAACTATAGCTAGATTTAAATACTTAATTATCTATCTATAGAGTCTAGTTATACTATAAAAGCACATGTCCAGGCAAGCATGTTCCTAACTAGGCTAAAAGACTACTATAACCAGACTCTATATCTAGTCTGCCTGGATCATATCTATATAGTCTATATAGGTCGTGACACAGTCTTGCTGGCTGCCTCCCAGAATATAGCCGCGCAGAGAATCCTAGTAGTATACTTTTTACTAAAACTTTAGTATTACTAGATTCTTTCTTTTCTATATTTCTTCTATATAGATTCTAGTTCTCTTATCTATTTAAATTAATTCTCTAGACTATTTTCAGGGTACTTAGGGTACTTAGGGTACTTAGGGTTAGGGTTAGGGTTAGGGTTAGGGTTAGGGTTAGGGTTAGGGTTAGGGTTAGGGTTAGGGTTAGGGTT